>JANHGB010039509.1:0-28610 GCA_026283785.1 Coracopsis vasa
TGCACAGCACAGTTAGTAAATCTATAGATTCTATGAACCATCAAACAGAAACAATTAATCATTATTATTGCCACAGTGAATACTAGAAAAAATCCATAAAAACAAGTATTCTGAAATAGTTATTTTGAAATAAATAATAATAAAAAATAACTAAAAGGCCCACTGCAAGAAAATGCCAAGGAGTATATTAAATTAATTACTCATATTGTTATCTTGTCCTGCTGATGTTCAAAATCCATGACTATTGATTTGATATGTAAATGAATTTGAAATTCAAGGTTGTATCTGCAAACCTGGATGCAGATATGCAGAAAAGAGAGGGGATTAAATCCTGGCACCACAGAAGTCAACGGAAATTCTGAAGTCAATGTCAAAATTCTCCTGAATTTAATGAGCTCCATATTTCAAGTTCAGAAAAGCCAGGAGGCCATGAATTCCCATTTCTATGCAGAGCTCATGCCTCTCCACAGTGCACTGGGAAGGAATGGAAACATGAAGTATCTCTTTTTCTACTGATCTGGAGATTATGAGAGGTGGTAGAGCACAAAATGCTATCATGAGAGAATGCTGTAAAATTTGAGTGGATACTATTTTAAATTCAGTATGCCAGGAAATATAATGAAGCAGCTAATTTTGCACTGTGGGCTAAGTAAATGAAGTATCATACACTTCACCTGGAGTTTTTCCACTCTGTATATTTGGACTAGACAAATATGTGCCCCTTTATGTGAGATCACTGAAATAGCACACAAGCCCAAGTCCTAGATAACACTCTAGTCAGAGTTAGTACAAACTGTGTTGAAAACAAAGCTGTAGGCACAAAGACCTCATGTGGATTTGAAAGTCCATATTCAATACTTTTTCGTCAATATTATTCTCTGCAGGGGAAAATAAGGACTGGGAAAAACAAGAGCTGGTGTATAAACTAAAACGTTTGGGGGGGTCATAGTTAATTATAGTTTGCTTTGTTATAACTACTTCTCCATGAATATACATAAGCCTAAATTTCCCATTATGGTTTAATTATACAGCCATTAAAAGAAGAAAATTGCTAATGAAAGCAGCTAAGAAAAATGTATATGATTTACAGAGCCACACATAATATACCACAGATATTTTCAGATATCATAGTAAAAAGATGACTCTGAGGATTTCAGCATCAGATTTAATAGCTTTTATACATTATCAAACCTTTAATTATATAGAATTATGAAGGAACTGGAAATGGAAGCTCATTTGTGTATCATTTTAAGTAAGTTATGCACTGGGTTTATTATAGGATATGAGGTGGGCTCATTCCTTCACCTGAGCTGTTGTTTTACCATCTGGACTTTTGAGTCATAAACTACAAAAAAAAATTCATTAAGGCATGACATTAACCTTCAAGACAAGGTTTTCACACTCTAGTCTTCTAAATTTGCAATATTGGCAAGCTATACAATTGTATTTTACCTGTAAGTAACATTTCATGTAGTCACTATTTGTCACCTGCAATAGATCAACTTGATATTTTGTGCATGACCTGAATAAAGGTATCTATATATAATAAGGAACACGTATGCAGCTAGTATAAACCCAGTAGGCTCTGCTGAAAGACATATATTCCCAAATTATTTATTTTACCAAAAAATAAAAGGGTAAAGTTTGGTTTGCATTTTGGGTTTTCAGTGGGTATTGACTGTTGTTTACTTAAGTACCATTCCATGATGTCAACTTTATTGGTCATGCCCCTTTTGCTCTGCCTCTCCATCAGTATTTGCATGTTCAAACAACAGCAGTTCATGGATATGTGGATTAATAATTCAGGAAAGCACATTATATATCTGTGCACAGAAAGTTTTACCGGACACATTTCTGGCGTTGTACCAGCAGGCATTAGAAAGTACATAAACCCCTGTGATTTTTTCTTTTTCACAAATGAGAAAACCCTGTTTGCCTCCAGGCTGTAAGTGAACTGAAAATCACTCCTCTTTTCTTTGGGGAGATTGAAGGCTATGGTATTTCACAGATATCCACTAGCAAAAGGCATCATAGTTTTCTCTTCACAAGCAAGTGGACACTTAACAGCCTATGTATTTAAAACAAAACAAAACAAACAAACAAAAAGAGTTTAAAAATTATGGGTTTCCCATAAAAACCCTTAACAGACCCAAACTGAAGAATGTCTCCTGTCTGATGATGTCTGTTGGTGAGACATGGCTTTTCTCTTCAAATTCTGTTATGTCAAAAACGGCAAAAGAGGGAGGCAAGAAGCAATAATACAGTGACATGAACCCTTGAGGTGGAGGGGTAGCAAAAGAAAATTGGGTAAGAAGTATAGATAGTTCGCCTGTGCTGTTTCATATATCTGAGGAAGAAAAAGCCATTTAAAGGAGCAGAAAGGAGTTGAATAGACATAAAGGAAAATATACTGATTTTAATTGAGCTATAGCACAAAAAATATAAACCAGTTCACAATAAGTTGAGGAGCAGAGAAGATGACACAATGTTATGTCTGATTTTCTGTTCTTGCATATGCATAGGTATAAAATAAGCAATCAACCAAGATACTGAAATATCTGAATGTACTGAAATACAGTGTATGCATTTACTTTTTTCCTACATATTGTTGCTGATTAGCTAGTTGAAAATTTAAAGCAATACTAATTTCTAGTGGTCAGCCACAGTGAACAATGATCAGTCCCCTGACAGGGAGCTGTAAAATGGGCACCAAGAGCTAAGCTGTCCATATATACAGAACTCTGAATGATTGTTACTCTAAAATGTGAGCAACCATTTTGAAGTGACAACTGATTCCAGATGAAAAATGACATGATCATGTTTAAGATCAGTATTTTCCTCTTGTTTGACCTTATTGGTTACTCAGGAACACAATGAAAATATCAAACTGTATTTGTTATACAAGATATTGACTCCAGATATATTTCCGTCACAATGAAATTTGTGCTTAACTTCAAGATTATTTTAAGTTACAATAAATAGGAAGTTTCTTCATAAACCTCTCAGGCTTTCACTTAAATGCATACCAAGGAGCTGTTTATTCCAATTTATCTAATAAATTACTGCCTTTTTTAACACGAAAAACTGCTGGAAAATAAACGTGCTTGTATACATGTGTGTATAGCATTTCAGGAGGAAGTGAGTTACATATCTAAAACGTCACATTAGCTAAAACATACAGAGGTCACAAACAGGCTTTCCAGACTTACCCAGTGCATGGTGCAGAGGAAACTCATGCTCAGGCCTGTGGCATCTTACACCACAACTGGATTTGATTTCCCATCTGTATAGAAGTCCCACTCTGGCAAACGAGTTTTCTAAGCAGGCCAAATATCAGCTTTCGCCTATTTCTGCTGGACTGTCAGGATCATTGGCACTGGCCTTCTCCAATCTTCCATCTGGTCTCAAAAGCCTACTTTTTGAATGTTTCTTGCAGTCCTCATTTTCTTTCCCCTTTTTCTGTACATGCTCCATCAACTTTAATTAAAATCTTAATAGATGCATTTGCTGTGAAGTTATACTACAGTTTTATTTACATGCACAATGTTCAAGCTCTTCACAAAGGTCTTCCTTGCCCCTTAAACTTGTTTTTTGAGTATACTCTACTGGTTCGTCTCTGGTTTGTTTGAGCTCAGCTGATGAAGTGTGTGGCAATTCTATTAAGAGTGATTATGATTTTTTTCTGTGTGGGTAGATCCATGGTAACATGTAGAGACACTGAGGATGAGCTGTGCATTCATTTGTGCTGTCTACTTTTAATAATACATGCCTTTAACTGAGTTTCTTCTACAGGTACAAGGGTCATATTATTCCCACAGCATACCCAGACTGTTATCTGAGGTCTTCTGTTGGCTCTGATGGCAATGTCTTCTTCCCAGTAATCTTGATCTTTTAGATTACAAAATCAGATTGAAATCATAATTCTCACCTTTTTTGGCCAAATGCCCTTTATTAGGGCTATATACCAGTGAAAAGCTCATAGAGCACATTGTACTGCATCATAGATGTCCTAATGACAGAATTTGCCAATAGACTTCACATACACTAACCAATTTTCTGTTGAGGGTGCTAATTGCATTATTATTTACTAAACTGAAAGTAGAGGTAGACCAAACTGAGTTGCAATTTCTCTGTTTTTAAACCTGCTGCTGCTGTTTAATTATCCAAGCTCATTAATATCCTGTTATACTAAGTCTTGCTATGGCCAAAATAGAACATGCCATACATGTGGAGCTATGACTTTACTGTTAGTTTAATTAAAGTTTTAACAGTCAATTTAATCCAAATTATGTACATAATTACAAGAAAGTCTAATTAATAATAGAGTTAAAATTGTTATACAAAGACCTGCTTCATCTATACTGCCCCTTTACCCTGGTGTTGTGTTCAGTTTTCTAATGTTTCTTGTACTTGCTATCATTAGAAACTAAAGCTAAACTAAAGCACGGTTCCTCATTCATCATCTTATGACTAGATAATTACTACTACAGTGAAACAACCCTGATTCAGAGCAAACCAAGGTGAGCTCAGACAAGTTCTGAGACTCTGCACTGTCAGCTCAACACAAAGTTTGAGGTCTTTTATCACTAACAGTAAAACTGTGTTGTGTTTAATGGTCTATGATCCACATCAGCCTTCTATTTTTGTTCACATCAGACTTCCATTCGAAGCTATCAGATACTCACACCCTCCGTTTTAGGGATGCTCACCAGTTGAATATTAATTTACATCTAGCTGGGTTTAGACACTAACACGAGAAGGTCAGGAAGTAACCAGACATTTCTAAGGTACTTGTACAGCTATCAAGATAAGTATGTCCCTAAGTCCTGTTAACTTCATGTAGCCACAGACAACAGAACAGCACGTAAGGGTCTGGACCTTGTTCAGGGTCCGGACCTTGTTCAGAGACATGTGTGACATCACTTCAAACATTGCTTACAGATACTCAGAGATGCTCAGTGCATATGTCAAAGTGACATTGACTAAATTTAAACATCTCAACTAGGTCAGATGACTACACTAAAAATGCTTGCTTCTCTCATATGACGATGTAGAGAACTGAATAGCTCAGCTATAGATGTCCATGTTGTGGAGATAGGGCCTAAAATGTGACGAGTCCCTCACTCAGCCTCTAATTCTAGCCTTCTTTTTGCTGGAGCTTATATTCTACTTTTGGTTACAATTTAATATCCCTCAACAACATACTGCTCGAAAAAGCAGCAGACAACTGACTATAGGCAAACAAGTAAGTCCTGGTATTTCTTTGATTGCTGACAAAAATCTTTATCTTTCTGTCTGTAAGGAAAAAGTCAATAAATAAAAAAAACCCTCAAGCTTATAGAATACCCAGCAAAGATTTAATGAGAAATCAAAGTAGAAGTTCATTTTATCCCATGCGCAGTAAGTGAATATGCAGTCATTGCTGGTTGTTTGTAGAGCGGGATGTGTTCAATATTCATCCCTGGATGCAGTTTTAATTTTCCTGAGGGATAGCTGGTTGTGCATGCAAGCACACCCATACACACAGAGACAGAGCACACATCAAATACCTCCATATTTTCCTCCACGCGTGGTATCATTTATCTTAATAGTTGTTAGGATTGCAGTTTCCACTTTAACAGTAATCATGACACATTTGTAACTTGATTTATTTGAATAGCACTGTCAAACACTGCATAAACAATACTGCTCTGGGACCTGGCCAAACCTTTCAAATTGCATTTTAATATTTATGTGCCTTCAGATTCCATGAGAAAAAATACTGACACTAGCTTGCGATTTGAACCAGTTTAACGCCAAAGAAAGGATAAGTATGCGTTTTACTGCAACTTCTGTAATCTATCATGATATTTATTTAGCTGATCACAAGTAAAAAGAACATTAGTTTATATTTTTAACAACTGGCAATTACTGAAATGAAATTTAGGTGGAATTAAAGGATGCTTGCAGCTTCCTGGATTGGCTTTCTAAATAGCTGCTGATCATCTATATGACTTCACAGCAATGAATATCACTGCTAACGCTTAAAAGCAACATGAACAGAGACAGCATGACTTTTGGAGTTTGTTTTCTGAAATGTAATACCTCTCTTGGAGTCTTTACTTTCTATTTTCCATTTAGCACCATCCATTAACTGCAAAATGTTCCTTATAACCATATAATGGTCATAAATTAGCTTTAGGACCACTGTTTATAAATGGTACTTTTTTGATTAGCTGTCTGTAAGAGCAACAGTTTTTTTTCTGCAGCTAATAAGTCCCATCATCCGAATTACAATCACTGTAGGATGTACGCTGTAGCAGGGTTCTGGCTATTAGCTTCTTGCTGCTAATGACAAATGATAAGTATATTCACAGTGTTTTGATCCTCTTTCCACTGCTCCATGAGAATTCAGAAATCAGCTACTTTATACCACATCTTCATGTAAGTGAATTTGGGCTTTTACTGGGTATGTTTAAAAGCTTCTTTTTATCAGTGACCATCTGGATCTGAATGTATTATGTTCTATTGTAAGTTAAATTATATCGCTGTCTCTGTAATACCACTTGGTGTGGGTTGCTTTATATGACAAAACAGCAATGGTAATTACACATTATCTTTTGGAATAATAATGATACTTATATAAAGAGAGTGTATAGGGCTTGGTCCTGTTGTCTCTTAGGCAAAATTGCCATCTGTGAGATTTTGGAGTAGATACAGAAACGGATCCTCTTCTCTGAAATATGCCCTGCTCTCTCAATGGAGGCAGAGGGATGGACTCAAATGGCCCAAGGAGCCCCTGAAGTCCCTGGTACCCTGCTCCCAGTCATCTCCTAACCCTCACTGCCCCCTGACAGTGATTTTCTTTCATTTTCTCAAAATCTTTATTTACCTAAGTATTTCACAGAGTAGGAAATAGAGAACACATTTGTACCTTCACCTCTCTTTTTCAAGTAGCTGTCATGAAAATTGAGAATGCCAAACAGGCCAGGGAAAGTCTAAGGAAAGCACAGTCAGAGGAATGTCATCAAGCTTGAGGAAAAGGCAGACAGGAACACCATGGAATTCATTTGAATAAGAGAAAAGTCTGTAAGTGACATCATCCAATGTAGATAGACAGACTGGGAGCTAATTACTCATGGAACAACTTTGTGGAAGAGGGCTTGAAGGTCCTGGTTGAAAGGCTGACCATGCTGGTTGTATGCCCTTCCTGTCATTAAGGTCAACTACACTGTGGGCTACATTAGCAAAAGGCCAGCCAGTGCATAGAGGGAGGTGATTATTTCTCTCACTTTATCACTTGCAAGTGTGCCTTTGGTGAGCTGTGTGTCCATCTGCCCCAGTACAGGAATGAGAGTGGTGAAGTGGAGCAAATCAGATTGTCGCTAGGATGGAAAGAGGTGTGGAGTACAGGGCATAAAAAGGGCAGCTGCGGGACCTGCGTTTCAGTATTGAAACGGCTAAATAGGAGTCTGACTACTGTGTTTCAATACTGAGGATGTCTAAAGAAGGCAGATCCAGGCTTCTCTTAGCACAGCAGAGAAACAAGAAGCAACAGTCACAACCTGCAATAGGGGATGAACTTACTGGATTTAGGAGAGAATTCTTTGTGACAGCAGTTCAGAATGGGAGCAAATTGCATAAAGTGATGTGAAATCTCAATCCACAGAGATTTTCAGAGTTCTACTGGGTAAGGCCCTGATCCAGTTGGAGGTAGCCCTTCTTGAACTGCAGGTTGGATTAATGACCTCCTGAGGTCCCTTACAATAATTCAGATTTTGCAGTTGCAGCTATTATCAAGAACACACATACTTAGTAGCAGAGGAAATTAATAGATTTGCTCAAAACCAGATGAGGAATCACACAGTGAATGAAAGGTCAAGGAATTAGGATCTGGGAGCAAACCAGAAAGATAAATTGTTTTCCAGTGTGGTGACGCATTAGAGTCTATACCTCAAAGTGGAGCTTTGGTTTTACAGGTATATTAGTCAGAAGAGGACAATAGGAGTTGTATTGCCACCTACCCACCTCACCTCCCAATAAATTATACAGGGGATCTGGTCACCACTGACATGGAACTGTTTTGCCTCAGTTTTTCACAGCAATTCCTCTTCCTACCTCTCTTGAGTCTCTGAATCTCAATGCAAGGACTGGTGGAATGAAGTCCCTTCCATCACAGAAGAAGATCAGGTTCAAGATCATCTGAGGAGCCTGAATGTATACAGTCCATAGGACCAGATGAGATGAATCCCATGGCCCTGAAGTAACTGGCAGGTGTGGTTGCTACATCACGGCAGTCAGACAAAGTCCTCAGTGACTGGAAAAAGTGACTTTCCCCATATCACAGCCATTTTTAAAAGGGTAAAAAGAAGGACCCTGGGAAATATCAACCGGTCAGCCTGGTAAGACCATGCAACATATCCATGGAACATATGGAATATATGTCAATGAGTATGGTTGATAGGAAGGTGATTATAGACAAGCAATGTGGTTTCACAAAGGGTAAATTATGTCTGACTAGACTGATGGCCTTCTATGGTGGAGTGACTGCACTGGTGGATAGGGGGAGGGCAACTGATGTCATCCACCTTGATTACTGTAAGGCCTTTGACACAGTCCCCCACAAAATTCTTACTTAAGGAAAAAAGTAGGATTTCAGGAATCTATTCCACTGATTATTGTACTGTTTCTGTATTCAACTGGATTGAATACTGTGATGTCAGAAGGATGATTCAAATAGGGGAGTTAGCGAAAGCAACAGTAATGGTACATCTAATGTACATATGTATATTTGTACTTTAACTTCTGCAGCCTTAGTATTGCAGACGAGTTGATATATTGTTCCAGTTGCTAATTTGTCAGGAGAGGCGTTATTACTGTTCTTGTCACCTTGAGTGCCCTATATAATCAGATTGCTGACTGCTGGGACAAAATATTTTATATCCTGTGATAAACAACAATTGTTATAATAGAAAAATTCTCTCTACTTTTCGTGTTGTGGAAATGTAAATTTCATGCACTCCTCACCAGCTTCAGCTTATGTTCACAAGTTGTTGAACTGTTACTTAAGTGAATTGAAAACTCATTTCTTCCCTTCCTACCTTCACTGAACCACACAGATTTGTGGAGGGGCAATGAATCTATTTTTAAGGTTGCTGTGTTTTGTGATTTTTATTGTGATTTTGACAATTAAAAGCCACAGCCTCTGGAATCATATAATTAAGCAGTTCAAAGAAAATAAGATCCTTTAGAGCTCAAGAAACCAGAAAACAAACTAAAAAATAAAGACCACAATTCCCTTTTTAAGTTTCATGCCTTTTTTGTTTTTTTCAAGGTCTGCCTCCTGACTGAAATCACAGTATTTCAGTTCTATATCTCCTTTCTTCATAAGCTCCAGTACTGCATCAAAACAATGTAGTCCATAAATCAACATAGAAATGCCACAGATGATGGAAGAACCAGATTCAAGAACTAGTTATCAGGAGAATGAGCAGAGCATACATATGGCTAAACAAAGAACACATTGTGAGTTAAGGACCAGAGTCTAACTAGGATATTCCATTGAAGCTATATTTGGTCTAAACCTCTTTCAGGAGAATGGGACATTTGAGCCTGAATTATCTCTTAGTAAATCACACAGAAGTTAAATTATATATACATTCTTGATCATATTTATCTTAATAAAATCTTACAGAGTGGATCATATGATTCTGATTCTGGCTCTCAGAATTCTTGGACCTGCAGAAAGATCTCTGGAGAACAACCTCTTTCTCCAAAGGTTTAAGCATCTCCCCTTGCAGCTGTGCTTAGCAGGGAAGGCAGCAAATACATACCTAATAATCTCCACATTAACTCAAGGGATTGATGTCAGGATTTGGTAGGGTATGTATTGTGCTTTCTTCAGCTATGAATTCAGATTTTTCTTACTGCCTTACCTCTCTGTCTCTGAATATAACTTCTTTGTGCTTCCTTCTCCAGACAAATTCAGACATTAAAGAACTTAACCAGTGAAGTCTGGGAGAATTTAATGTTTTTCTCCAAAGTCTCCTTCCCTGGGAACTTGCTGGAATATCATTCCCATCTTCTTTTGTCTGTATAGACTGCTAAAATGTAATAGACTACCCTGCTTCCCGGAGACTGGTTTCTGAATTGGACATAACCTATGGAAACTCTTCTCTCATCATCATACAGAGGGAGTGCTTGAATGATCCTCTTTCTATGATTAATTATTCTCTGAGCTCTGATTGCTGTTCAAGATCTTGCTAAAATTGATGCTTTCATATTTCTTTCTGTGTTAAGCGAGACTATGTATTGTTCAAGATTCTTGGTATTACAGACTTGGAACAGAGTTGACATTTTCTATTCACAGCAGTTAATCCACCTGTGAGGTTGAACAACTAATCCTTTCAAAGATTTTCCCTTTGGAAATGTTAATTTTTGCTTTTTCTGATGGAATCCACTAATTTTTCTTAGCACTGGAATTAATAAAAAAGCAGTTATATTTTATCATCAACTTGTTATCTTCTTTACAATTTATAATTTAATTTATCATATAATTTATTATCATCTTTTTTATTATTCTCTTGTACCCTTTTATCCTCCTGTTTTCTCTGGCATATTTCAGGCAGCATCTAGCTAAAAGAAATAACAAAAATGACTTAAATAGAATCAAAAGATTTTTCCTGATCTGGCTTTTTTAAAGTTTTGTGGTAGCATTTTATTTGTTTGGATTTTGGATTCTAAAAACTACACTCAAATATGCTTTTATATTTGGGGATAAGTCCAAAGTTAATAAAAATGTTATCTTTATATATGCAGAAAGTTCTTGGCAACACAAGGCAACATAAGCCAATTAAAATCTATGTCTTGAAGGCACAGAGTCTTAAGAGTCATGGCTCATATACAGAACACCCATGGCACCATTTGTTTTCTTTCCTAAATACTCTTTCAGGTTTGCAAGGATGCCTTTTTGAATAGGGAAAGCAGCACATCTGCAGACAAATCTAGTGGTTTTATGGCACAAAAGGCTTACAAAGAGTATGCAGTGGCTGTTAGAGAACATTACACACGTAATACCCAGCAAAAGTGGAAATCTGCCTGGGACAATTCTCAGGAGCTGATTAAATCCTGTTATTCTTAACACTAATTGCCTTTTGCGTGGCTGTGGGATCTAACCAGTCCAAGGAACGGGGCTTTGTTCCATAAGCCAGTCTACCGGCTTACTGCATGTGTAAGCCCTTCATCTGAGTGATAAGAGCTATAAAGAAACTCTATAAAGGATACTTTATTCTTAACTGATTCTTCTGAAGTATTTTGTACTGATAATTGCAACTTTCCTTCCTACTTTGTCTTCAGTCCATGTGTCTCAGTTAACCTCCAGTGCTGACCAACCATCTCTAACCAGTATATTTCTCTCACTGAGCTCACACCAGCGCACCAGCTCCATAACTTCCACTCTCTACCTTCTTAACGAGCTCTCTGCTGTTTCCTTCAGTTATACAAACAAGGATTCAAAAGCTTACACCTGAGGCAACTCCTGTGTTTATACAGGCAAAATATCATCTTCTGGCATATTACATATCTTCAAAAGCAATTTTCTAAGCTGGACACCTTTCACATGCAATGGTCTCTAATGTTTGCCAGCACAGACGGCTGTAGAGAGAATAAATCTGTAAATAAAAAGTGAATAATTCCCACTTCATTAGTGGCAAATCATATCACTCAGATCGGAGAATGTCAGGTGAAAAATTATAAACTACTTCATAACTGCTTATTATACTAAATGCCAAGATTACACTGTTTTTTCAATCAGCCATTCATTGCTCAAAGTTAATTACATCTGAGTTGTCATAAAATATGAGGATTAAGGTCACTATGTAGGTAACTAATCTCACACAAAATGGTCAAGAATTGTTTGATCTCCTATGGAAGAGCATGCTTACACTTGCAAATGCAAAATTGTAGTCAGTCAGATCTAAAAGACTCTGGTCTTCAGCTCTGCTGAAGTTGTCATTGTATGCTTTCTTTCATTGTAAATTTGTCACCATTTTGGTCTTCTCCATCAACCCCTGAAAAGACAGCAGTTTGTATTCAATTTGTATTTGTACTGAAAATAAAATACATTTAGCCCCAGTGTAACTGTGGAAAGCACCTATCAGACTGGGGAGAACATTTCCGTGAGCCCTGCACATCTTGAACCCTGCACAAGGTCATGTTACAGTGCAGGGTCATAGCTGGAAATTGCAGGTAGAAAACTGTGGTCACTTCCAGCTGATATCTAAATTACTGATTCTCTGTGGTTTAGAGAGGCCAGAGAAGAGCTAAAGAAGTGTGTGCTACATATTGGGAAAGTGGCACAGCTAGACAGTAGGAAAGACTGGCTTTCAACAGGACATAAAGATGCAAGGAATGCTAATTCCTCCTCACTCTCTTTCCTCCTCCTCCTTCATCAGCTTCAGGAAAGCCATAGCAGGTACATAATGCTGTACCAAATTTGAGATTGAATTTCCTTTGATATATATTATTACCTGGATTATTCAATGCATCATGAGACCCAGCAAGCATTGTGCTTTAGGTATCAGCTTTAAAACTGCAGAATAACTGTGTATGGAACAGAAAAGCAAAATTCAGCCTAAGAAAAAAGAATGGGATATGGACCTAAGTTCACTGAAAGCATTTCCAAAAGAACGGAATTAACTTCTCTGGAGAACACATCATTCCCTCATGTAAGAATGCAGAAGGTATTCAGAATATATGAAAAGCTTCTTAATAGAAGAAACTACAGACAGTGTGTACAAGAATGAGTACATACACTGTAGCTGGCTTATGAGCTTTTGCTAGTCGTTTCCCTGATGTTCTTTCCAGAGGGCACCCACACTATCCAGAGCAAGACAATACAGCTGTGAGCAGACCTTGTAAATTTGTAGGTGATTGGTATTTGTGGCTTTTATAAAAATAGGTCACACAATTAAAGTTTGTCACAATAGAAAGAAAGAAACTGTAGTTTTAACTTGGTTTGAGATAGTTAGGATGGAAGCACATCACATGCAACTGGGGAATTATTTACAGACCCCCAAATGACAAAGTTAGCTCTAAACTAATAGCAATAAGAAATGCTCAGCTCCCAAGTGGTAAATTTTACTGCTCAGTGTTAAGGAATGGTTTAGATTGATAAATGGAATGAAAAGATAAATAAGAAAAAGCAATTAATGAAACATGAGCCTGCACCCAATGGCATATCATACACAGTTTCCCATCATTTGGAGAAGGGTTCATCTCTCCTAACATTAGCTGTTTGAAAAATACAGCATTTAGCCAGTGCTAGCCATTTAGACTCACTTTGGGTCTACGGAGAGATGCAAGGTCTCTATATGACTTCTGTCAAATCATAAAATATTTCCTTTTCCTGCTTTGTTCAGCCATGTCCATAACAAACTACATGATCTCCAAGCAAAAGCATGTCATAAATTTGCAAATTATAATTACCATAGCTATCATAACTGTTCTAAACCAGTAAGAAATTCAGCTACAAAGCAAATGTGTTTGTCTTAGAATATCAGCCTTTACATACATCAAGTGTTTTAAACTGCAGGTGGAAAATTAATGAAAAAGCAGAAAAACTGACCTTTTTTTTTATATCTATATAAATCTCTTATTTCCTAATGTCATTCCATGAGAATATTTTCTGTTGTAAAAAACGGGAGTAAAAAATACACTGCTAGAAATAAAGTCTGTGAAAATCTTAATCAAATAGGTCATGAAATAAGGAAAGACTCAGCATCCTTAAGGACTATTGAAAGATCTGAGGAGTTTATCACTGAAAACCAGCAACAAACAGTCGAAGAGAGAAACGCAGTAGGAATATATATTACAGAATCCGAAGAAATAAACAAAGTAATTTTTTGGAAACTTATTTGCACATAATCATTATTTTAATGATTACTACCTAATGCAAATCATAAATCTGACTTTGGAAACTGTTTCTAACCCATAAATTGCTTTCAGCAGATCCTCTAAGAGACACAGCTGGGAAGACATATGAAGTTATTGGGAAAAATATAGTTTGAGTTGAAAATAATGAGAAAAAGCACCCCATGCTCAAATACTAAAATGGTGTTGGGTCAAAATTTGATGTTCAGATGAAGCCTATTATGATTAGAGCTGATTGGAAAAATTGCATGGTTATGCATACGTGCATGTATTGTGCATTTGTGTATATATTAGAACAGTAGGTAGTGAAGATTACAAATAAACTTCTTTTAGTAGATCATGGAAATGGTAATCAGGGCTCTTTAGAGATGAAGTACAGAAATAAAACAACAAAATTCTTCATCCCAGAAAATTCAGTGTCCCAGTCACTCTTTAATCATGATTAAACTTCTAATGCCAGGTTACACAACGCTGTTAGGAGAAACGATGAAAGGCGTATGACATTTAACACAGAAATCTTTAACTATGGAGTTTTTTGCTCCCTTCCTTGCCTACAAAGAAAGCCAAGAGCAATTAGATGATCAGGTAACAAGCCTGAAATTAAGTGGGATTAATCCAGAGCACTGTTCTGAAAACTTTTGTTGTTTTCTCCTAAATGAACAAACAGACCCATGAGGATATTTGATGAGGCTCTTGACTTGTAAGATCCTAATGCGGTGCAGGGAGCTCTCTAATCTGACATCCTGCAGAGCCCTGACCAGGTTAATGGCATAAACTGATAGAAGCTAACAAAATACATACAAGAGCAGAAAGGCCTCATGGCAATTATATTATAGATGTGTGAGTACTGAGTGCTTGACAACTATTTTAAAACACACTTGCAATCCATCAGCAGAGAAAATGAGGTTAACATGACAACCTCTTCCCCCATCTCCCTTTCCCCAGCAGACACTGGGTAAAATGCCTATGAACATTTGACAAAGACAAATTTCTATATACTCTGGTACTTGTTTGTTTCCATTATCCCAAGGAGCAGCAAGTACAGTACCAAGTTAAAGGCCTGACAGTTACCCTGAAGAAAGAATAACAATTAACTCTGCTTCCAGCCAGCGTCTGAGAGGGGAAGAAAATCATTGTGAAGTTTCTGTTATTTTTCTCATTAGCCTGAGCAACATGCCAGTAGCTGAATTGTACAAAGAAGGGTTTACAGCCCTAGCTTACTGCTACAGTTAATCAGGGTAGCTGCAGAGCTTGTATGTTACTTAAGGGTTTAAAAAGAGAAAAAAGAAATCCAAATTTCAGTGCATCTTCAACCGTACATGAAATGAAAACTAAGCTCTCTCCGTTTAACCTATGCCCTCAGTATACTGTACCCTTCCAAGCTAAATTAATGATAAATATACCTAGGAAGGATTTGAGGATTTTCCCTTGCTCTTACTCTGTAACAACTACTTCCAACTGATTTGAAAGGTAAAGGACAGAAGTATTATAAACTGAAGAAAGAGCAACTGTCTGAAGTTTGGACAATCTGGACCATACATATCATTCTCCTCCTTATACCACATACCTGGATTCCAGGTGCATGAGATATGTATTTTAACTTAATGTACACTTACTGAAGGAGGATCAGTTTGAACCACAAAGCTGTTGCTCTAGGAAAATCTCTTCATGGAGAAAACTTTTCTGAGTGTGTGGATGAGGAGGTTAGGAAAAATAGCAGATCCAGGGTTATAATCCAAAACATGTCTCCCATGTTTTACTCTACAGCAATTAGAAAGTACCATTGCTTGGCAAAAGTTCAGTCCATGAAGTTAAACAACTTGACATCCAAGACCTGCTCATGACCAAAGAGAATAAACCCTAATGTTATGTGTTGATGTAGTATTTTAGTTTAATTTGACAATGGGAAACAATAAGAGATCTCAGTTTAAACCAAAATGGGATTACATAAAGTGCTTTTTAATCTTTTTCTAATTGACAAAAACACATTGGAAAAGCCTAAAAGCTTGCATTCCAAAAGTGATATTTTTCTTTTTTCCATTTTCGGGTCCTTTTACCTTTCACAAGATATAACAGATTTAATTGAATGTAGTCTGCAAACTACTCACAGTTAAAAAAGCCAAATTCTTTAATTTGAAAAAGTTGGAATAAAATATTCCCCACCTTATCCCCTCTGCCCCCCCATCACTTAAAACAGTAGTAAGTAGATTGAATACTGACTTATAAGTTGTTTTGGATTTCCTGTTCCTCCAAATACATATTTACAGAATAAAGGGTACAAAATTCCTCACTAAGCTCCAGGCTATCATCATCATGTGCAAATTAAAAGCTGCAAGACAAATCTAAACCTTCCTACTTTGTTTTGATTGAACCTGTCCAGTTCAAAACCTTTATTATAGGATATATACACATATATATAAAGAGCATACATGAAACAGCCTTACATACATCTACTACTATTGCCTGATTGTACTGTGCCATTTTAAAGTAAGTGAAGCTTTAGTTTTTATTTCAGTTCCTTTTCAGATCTGATAAACCTTTTCAAAGGTTGTTCATGTTTTGACATATTTCTCTGTTCAGATTTCTAAAAGATTTAGTTTATGGTTTTTAACTTTCAGTGGGAACAGAAAAAGGGAAGCGAAAGAGATATTAGCATGAAAATACACAAGGGGATGAAAATAGCCTTTGAAGTCAAACTTTAGTGACTCTTTCTTTTTCCTTAGTTAGATCTGTTCATTTACAACCATATCCCCTGAAGAAAGACAGTATGAAATGAATAAAGAAGTTGCTTCAATTAGTTTATTCATTTACTGGGAATACACTTCTGGGTAAGAAGGAGTAACTGAAATACTGAAAGAACAGTTTCAAAGAGGAAGGATTCTTCTGTATTTATAACCCATATGTTAGAATAATTTAACCAAATATATGATGCTTTATGACCGGATTACTAAGGGGAAATAATGAAACAGTGCAGAAATATATAATATTATTTATAGATTAATCAAGGTCAAGTGCATTTTACCTTAAATTCTTAGCTTGTTGACAATGATCTTCTTGAGTTTTAGTCTTTAAGTGTGACTAGCTTCAAAATATCAAAACCATACTAATATATTTTCCTGTCTGGGTCAGATGCAGAACCATATAAACAAAACCTCAAGCACCAAAAATTTCCAGAGACATAACTAAAACCAAAGTATATTCTTCAACTATTTACACCAAAACTTATTAAAACTGAGACTCTTAAAAGCAACTTTTTATTAGTTATTAATCAACATCTTTTACAAGATGTTTTACAAAACAAAACAAACAGCACCCACAAAAAGAACCAAACTCAATAAAACCCCTTTAACTTTTGCTTAAATAGAAAGAAACTTTGTAAGTCAATTAAGGATGACTTTTGAATAAAGTCAAAATGAAGACTTGGCAGAGATATTTTTCCCCAAACATTTTAAGCAATGCAGAATTTCAATTAAACTTTTCATATGCAAAAATAATTATTTATTTTACCTAGTAAAGATTGATGTTTTTAGTAAAAAAGAAGACCCCCATTTAGATGCCCATATTTCAGTTGAAAATTTGATGTAATATTGACTTATTTGACAAAATATTTCTCTATCATTTAAAAAAATGAATGAATTCTGACCACATCTATTCATCTGTCCAAATAACAATTGGTTATCCAAAACTGAGCAGCACGCAAAGCCTGGAGGTATCCAAGTGTTGATAATACTGATGTCCGATGGTCTCAGAGGACTCAGTACTGTTCCAGATAAGAAGCTCCTCCAGAGTTCTGTACTTCACTCCTCTTTCCTCCTGTTTACTTCTGCCTAAACATGGTTTAATTTTGCAAGAGAAAGTTCTGAAAGGTGTTAAAAGTCACAAAATTCCCTCTCATCCAAAATTAAGATTTTACAAATAATGCTACAAGGTCTTTGTCTGATAAATGAAACTTAAAATGCTTTAAAAGTAATCTAAAATTGATAAACTTACTTAATTGAATAGGTTGTTTCAATTAAGCAACAGGAATCCAGAAATACAGTTCATTCCCTGGCTCCATAAGGCTGTTTTGAGAGTAATATCTGTATTAGTTGTTGAAAGACTATTACACTGATGCATAAGGATTTTGTATGTCAAGATAGATAACCATTTTGTCTCCTCTTGCTGATCCCATATATCCCTTGTTGTGTTTATTAAGTCCTTTGTGGCCTCTCAGATAACTTAGGGCATCTCAACTGGCAGTAGAACCACATCTTTAGACAACTCAATCCTGTTGTGCCTAATTTGGGTGAGTCGAGTCATTCTCCAGATTTATTGGAATGCAGCGCCTGCTTTGCTTTTGACTAGAAGACAATCTTTCTCTGTGTGTAAACATGTATATTTGGGTGTCTTAACCATAAGCAGACTCCAATCTCCGGGTCTCATTTTTGTCTATAAAAGGAATAAAATAAAATAAAATAAATGTGTTTTTTGTAAGATTAACTAATGTAAAACAATAAAATCAACTAATAAAGTTTTTAGTAGTTAAAGGAGACACTCGGAAGTATACATGTATTAAAAACTCCAAATATCTTAAAGATCCCTGCACATGTATAGCTGTCAACCAATGTCCCTCAGCTCAAACCATACTGATTAATTCCTTGAAGCCTTTCAGATTTCAGCAAGTTTCTGTGTGCTTTTGTCATTCTTTAAATATTGTCTAAAGGTTTAGTGACAGTCTAGACTGGTGCAGGGAATGCAATCTCTGCTAACATTTAATTACCTAGAGTACATGGCTGTTATTCAAAAAGACTACAGCGTAGTATGCACAAAGGCAATGCTTTTATTATTAAATCTTGCATGATTTAATTGCTTTCAGAGTTTAAATAATAATAATTTTGCACCTTTAAATGTCAGATCTACCTCAGTAACCAACTCACTAATATGAGTAGCATAATTTTGATTTCCCTTAGGTGGTGAAAGTTCGGGGGAAGTCCTTCCTTACTGGTAGGAATATATTATAATGGCAGGGAGAAAAGAACAGAATATGAGGAAAAAGTTCAGGAAAGAGTGAGATAAATGGGGAGGAAAACAAGACTTTAAAAGACCAGAGCTTTTATTCTTGTTTTAAAACCTGTTTCTTTTTGTTTAGGAAGATCCTCTGCCTCTGGTAGGATTGAAGGGGCAAGTTCTGAATACCACTGAATAGGGTGAAATCCATATATAGCCCTTGTGCTTCCATTTGTGTGATAAAGACACAGAAGAAAGTTTTAATGTTGATGCAATAGGGTCTATATCAGATAAATGAGGTTTTCACCAAAAGTTAGATCTTCTTGTTGTGTTCGACACAATTTTTATGACTACTAACACATTTATCAACATACTCAACACTGAACTGCAGTTTCCAGAAGATGGACACACATAAACCTGCTCATTGAAGTCTTATATCCATGAACTGTCTCGTTTTGGAGACACGTCTGATGGCAGAGAGCTTTACCTAGGAATAACACCCACCATTCACACAGGCAAGTGACACCAACTCATCCTAGATCTTAAGGATAAAGCTTCTTTAAGGCAATCAGATGTATTTAGTCTTCTGCTCCATGTATTTTTTTGTCAGAGCTGAATTGAAAATTTCATGAGAAAACTTTTAAACTGCTAAACTTAAGAGCATGTGAAGTGGGTATTTGGAATTTGGAAGCACAGTCTTCATACAGAATCATAAGGATTAACCATGATAATATCCAGAGTTATACTAACATATAAAAGAAGCGGAGACTATTGCAGGCAAGGCAATGAGAGATCAGCAGAAAAGACACTTATGCCTGTACAATAAACAGGCTTCTTCCTCCCTTGGCATGTCCTCCCAAACACTCTCTAAGCCAAGCAACTGGCAAGGAGCATTCACTACAGATGGATCAGCAGTAGCTGATATAATACCGTACAGCTGAATCCATCTGGCATGTAAGTGTTCGATATGGTGTTTGTTAGCTGTTTACCAGATATTATCCCTCTCTACATAAAAGCAGGGAAAGGTTTTTTCATGTCCACTAGCCATAGTCTATAAACTTTCTTTGTAGCTGAAAGGGTGTTTGAGCAAACTGTTCCCATGCTGCTTCCGCTCCTGTTACCCTCCTGCTTCTGAGTCACTTTCAGATGCTCTTGAACATTATCTCCACTGTAAACGGATGGCAGATTGTTTGGGCTGCGATTAAATTAGGCAGGCACAGGTGGATCACCTATTGTAAGTTTGTCAATTTTTATGTGTACTGCAGCAGCTGCTCTTCTTTATCTTTTAAAAACTCAGCAAAGAGGAGAGGGAAAAGATGCTGAGCCCATGAGGTGAATTACACAAAAAAGTCCCATTGGTTTCAGAGAGTCGGGATGTGCCCCATGCCACTGCTCACTGACAGGTATCTTTCTCCCCTGGTCTCTATGAGGAGATTTGGGGATGAAAGGGCATTAAATCAGCAGCAGGGAAGAAATGCTCTGCAGTGTTTGCTTCACCCTTTAATTTAGATTTGGTTAATGACCTAGTAAAATTTACAGGGCTCTATAACATGGTGTGCTGTTTTAGGGAAGACACAGTCTCTTAGTTACTGTACTATGCAGTGCTTTGAAAGCAATAATCCTTAGATTGTAACACTTAGATAACACAGAAATTAGTTAGCTCCAGTTCTTACTTTCATAGCATCATATCAATACAACCTACATTATATTTCTGGAATTTTGGTCACATTCATACTTTCTTAAATGGTCAGCAATCTAACTTCATTTATTGTTTTAAAGTTACCACTGCTATTTACAAGCTTTACACCAGATACTATAAGGCTGCAAAAAGTGTATTAGTATCTGTATTTTGTAAAATCTGTCTTAATGTCATAGCGTAGGTAAATCCGCCCTACAAAGCAAGACTCTCACTACTGAGTAAAGTTCTGATTCCTTAGTTGTTTGCCACTGAGTTGTTTTCCAGTCCTGTCAAAATCATGCCACTTTCATTCTAGATTACATTGACAAATAGTTTTCAGTTCTATTTCTACTTGGTATTAACAATTTGGCTCCCTTTTGACCATCATATATATTCATATACATACATACATATACAGAAGATGCAATGAACATGATTTTTAAAAGTCAGACCCAAATTTAATACAGTAATCATAGAATCATAGGATAGTTAGGGTTTGAAAGGACCTTAAGATCATCCAGTTCCAATCCCCCTGTCATGGGCAGCGACACCTCACACTAAACCATGTCACCCAAGGCTTTGTCCAACCCGGCCTTGAACACCACCAGGGATGGAGCATAATGTGAGCCAACACTACTGCACAGCAATATAGTTCATAGATTAACTTATTGCTTACTCAGTAATTACTACAGTGTTCGGAAACCTTAGAAGTTTTCAGCATTGCAAAGAAGAGATACTACAGAACTGAGGAATGATATATGTGTCTCACATCTCCCCTGTTTCTTCCAGTTATACCATCTGGTTTAATAAAGGATGTTAACTCTTACCATAAACACAAAAAGGACTGGAATTATCACTTTTTTCTTAGTACTTTTGGAAGAAGGCTTTACCCAAGCAGCTAGATTGAGCCAATGTGGAAAGGATCAATTCATATGAAATCTCAAATGTTTTACTTGAAACAAAAAATAAAGTATAATGGCAAGGAACTAGCCACAGAAAATGAGGGAATGCATTTGCAGTAAGACTCGTAGCACCAACTGATCTAAGCAAAATGTACCAGCAGTGGAAATACAGATGATTGAGACATCAATCTCATGTTCAGTGCCAGAGAGGAATTCTAGAAAACATAGCATGGTAAGGATTAAAAAGACTAATTCTTCCATGTTCAGAGTGTGGTTGTTTTATTCATGAGGGTGATATGCACCTTTGGAGGGAGCTGCATGGGAGTTTTGATGAATTCAGCAGGTAAACATGGTCAAAAACTGTATTCAGAACCTGGCTTTATATGTGTTTTAGTTACAATAGAGAAATGCTGTGCCGGTCTCTTCAAATTGAATTTGGGACACTTTTCAATCCTAAGTATTTGATTGTAGCACTGGGACTTCATATTTCTGTATTCACTTTGCAAGACACTGAAGTGGAAATAACTTAGACATCAGGTTACTTTTCACCAGTTCAGGCATTTAAAGACCGTTAGTACTGAGAAACGTTTGGAGCTATAGACAACTGGCATGAGTTTCATCTTATATTAACATTCTCATTGAGAGTGTAGAGCCACAGTCCACTAGGATCTGACTCTCCTCCCCATCCCTGGAAGGGGTAGGAGGAAGTGAGTGAGTGGCTAAGTGGTACTTAGTTGCCAGCTGGGGTTAAACCATGACAACATCTGTCAATATCCTAGAATCATAGAATCATAGAATCGACTACGTTGGAAAAGACCTTTAAGATCATCAAGCCCATTCTTTACCTCAGGATTGCCAAGTCCACCACTAAACTAAATATCAGCTGATCTATGCATTCTTTCCCGGAAAGGTTGCAAAATGCCTCTGATTTCAATAGAAGTACATAGGGGTCACACAGATTCTAGTTGACCTGATAAACCACAAATGTAAGTTTGCAGCTGCTATCAGGAGTATTAATTATTGCCATGTATGAGCCTTCCCAAAATCAAAATCTTTGAGACTCTTCCTGTCTGGAATATGAAAATGCACACAGAATCCAGAGAAGTGGGGCTTAAAGTTCTCTCTATTGATTCTTAATCTCACTGACTTCCAGTGAGATTATTAAAGGACAAGTAGGATTTGACCTTTAATGCAGAAAAACACCTATTATTGAAGCAAAGATATGGAGGTTAGCTTCCAAATGCACAAAAAGTTAGTTACATATCATTATCATTTGTTTGGATTTTTCTGGTGGCAAATGCTGTTGTTGCCAGGATAAATTAGTTATTTCATTAATACCAAGTTTACAATTAATATCTTCCTCCATGTACGGATGCACACTGAACACCGTAAATCAGAGATTACTACGGCATAACAGAATATTAAAGATCAGAAATGTGAGCAAGTTTCACAGCTCTAGATAACATTATAAGTACTTTGTTAACTCTAGATTGAAATAGCCATTTATTTGCTATATTCACTATCAATCATCCTTTATTAGTAGTGCCTAAGTGAAGCTGATGTAGAGAATTTAAAATAATGAAGCATAGGATGAATAATGAATGCACAGTAACTTTTGCTTATACAGCAATGCATTTTGAGATGCCTACTAATTTACCTTTGTTTTAACTTTTGTCATTTAACACAAGAGAGAGTTTCAGACTAATTCTAGCTTTATTACAGGGCATTTTCAGATACAAGCTCCTCCAGTTATGACTGATTACAGTCTAGTTACTAGAGCAGACTTAGATGGCTATCATCTCTTGCCATAGATCTTTTCCTATGTGCAATCAGTTCCTTGGCTGATCTGAAAAAGACAAGTGAAAATGAGGTCAAACCAAATGTTCAATGTGTGAGAGGATTCAGAAAGTTTGGTTTTCTATTTTTAATATATCTAAGTTAGATTATCTTTTGTTTCATCAAGTGCACTCTGATTTTTTAACCCATTCTTTCAGGAGTCCTTGTGCTTAATATAATGCAGAATTTATGCTTAAGGTTCTTAGCTAATTTTACTTTCCACCTTCTTCTTATCTGTAGAACAAAATATACGGGAATGTAATGCTTTTCTGATGGAAATTTCCTCTCAAAGTTTGTCAAAATTCACAGACCCATGTAAAAATTACTGGGCAGGGAACAATGATGAACACAAGGATACTGCAACGCAATAAACATTTTCTAATTAGGAGATCAGATTTAAAATTGAGCAGCATTTTACCAGCTTTATAAAGTGAAATTTATAAAGTGTTGGTGCATTGGTTTATTATTATTGTTGCTATTATTATTATTATCATCATTATCATTATTATAATTATTACTATTTTCATCATTATTATTATTATTGTTATTTCAAGATAAGCATGGCTTTTTTGGGGTTGGGAAGCAGCCTCTCATTTCTCCGAAAGATGTCACAACATTGCTAGGCAGCCATTTAGTTGTGACCTCTGCAAAATAAATACAGTATTTTGTCTTTATCAAAAGGCAAAACTGAAGCTTGCCAAACATCTAAGGGGTAAAGTACAGAAACTTGCATATAAAAACCCCACATCTATCAGCAAGTGAGTCCAGAAAGTGAGAGAAGGAAAGAAGTTGTAGATATTAAATAAAAGGGGAATATCGACTAGTTATGGGACATACAACTAAAGAGCAGTGCAGAGAGACATTGGTATTGGCAAAAGTTCAGCCCCATTAAAATAGCCTCAGTCTTTTGAGCAGCTCTACACATTTGTGTTCCTGCTGGCTCACTGCTTTGTGTTGTGGGACATGGTATTTTTGATCCAGCCATCAGCATTCAAGGAATTGATTTACTCTGCTCTGCCTTTACACAGCCAAGTGCCTAAGAAAATATATAAGTCCATGAATGGTAGCTGCAAACACAATGGCATGTGCTAGAGCCCGGTTCAAAGCCTGTGCAAATCAAGGGAGTCTTCATTGACTACAGTTGTCTTTAGGCCAGTCTGTCAGTGTGGTATCTGACATTTCTGTTATTTTTTCTTTTTATGAGTAACCTAGGTCTTCTGGTCCTATAATTACGTGAATAGCTCAGATTGGTAGGGGGGAAGACATGGAAAAGACATTTCCTAGCATTTAAGTGGAAAACCCCTCTAAATACGCATGATCATGAGTTCTGGAAGCTCCAAATTTACCCACTGAATACAAACATGCTGCTGTTCAAGGCCAGGTTGGACAGAGCCTTGAGTGACATGGTCTAGTGTGAGGTGTCCCTGCCCATGGCAGGGTGTTAGAACTGGATGATCTCAAGGTCTCTTCCAACCCAAGCCATTCTATGATTCTATGATTTTTATGTGATTTTTGTGACTTTTTGTAAATCTTGACAATCTTTTTTACAAATGGGAATATAAATAAGGTCCTGGTTTGTACAGGGTGACAAAGCAAAAGCAAAGAGGTACTACCCTTAATGAGAAAATACAGGGGCAGAAAATCTATGGGAAAACACAAAGAAAAGGACAGGTGGATCAAACTGACAAGCAAATAAGGCAGATTGGAAATTAGGAGGATCTTTCAAAATATTAGAACATCATTGATTTAAATATCTGTAGTCTGGAATACCTTGCTTTGAAAATAGAGCTTTGTGCTATTTTGAATGATGTTATACAACCCACTGATTGTGGTAGCACAAAATCTGGACATATGAAGAAGTCTCTTTCATGACTGTTTTAATATTGTACCATGAAAATGCTTCTGATATGATATACATTTTACCTTTTACTCAGTGATTTCAACTTAACCATTCTGATCCAAATCCAAATGTTTCAGACCAAATTAATTTTGCAAAAATGTACCAGAACATTAAGTTTTATTCTAGTGCAGACCAAATATAAACATCCATGGCTGGAAATCTGTTGCAAAATGAAATTATCCTCTAGTGAGCTTTAACTGAATATAATAGATGCAGGTGGTCCTTACCTGCTTTTTTGAAAGCAGGAAGACCAAAAAATCACCAAAGCTAACACTGACTGAAATTACAGGCACAAACTTGAACTATGTGTGCTGAAAATTTCCATGCCAATTAGTGGTCTCAGTTTGATTTTGTGTTTATTTCACTTCAGTTTGTATTGCTCAGCCATTTGTTATTTCCAGCTGTTACCAGCTATACTGAGTTTTGTTTGGCTTTTTCCATCTCTTTTAATATCTATTTCTGTTAATTAAGGCAAGACAAATCATTAAGTACTGAGAAAACCAAACTCCATCATGGAATCATAGAATCATAGAATGGTCAGAATTGGAAAGGTTCTTAAAGATGATCTAGTTCCAATTCCTCAGCACCAAAGTTTACAGATTCTTGTTTCCCTGTTCAGCATTTCTCTCACCTTGTATCCTGAATTTGTCTTGTTTCTCTATATATTTAATTTTCTCACTTGTTTTCCTCTCTGCTGACATCTTTTCATTATAATGCCTTTTAAACTGTGATGCATCATCATGACACAGATATTTGTTTCACTCTGATATTATTTATATGACTGGTAGTTGGAAGCTTTCAGTCTGCACTTTAGACATCCTAATGTTAACTAAGTTTCCTAGCTCCCCAGGGTTTATATGTCCTTTCCTATTCCCACAAAAGACTTCAGCAGTCATTTGGGGAAAAATGGTGCAATTTTTCAAGGTCTGCTTTGATCCAGTTCCTTGCTTTGTTAGTACTGATCAGTGCTCCTAGTCTGGTGTCACCTTTTTCTTTGTACACCTTTTTTAATGTTGCTTCCTCCCGGTCATCTCATCAATAAAGATGTGAATGAGATTAGGCTTGACACTAACTGCATTTGTCATCCTGCTCTTGCACAGCCTAGATCTATTCAGCTTACTTTTTGCCCCCTTGACTATGTCAGTATTGAATCCATCTGAGACTTGGTCATTAGACTTGTGCTTACTAATTGTGATTATTCACCATTTGTCTATTTCTATGCAGTGAATTCTTTGGAAGAACCAGAATATTTTTCTCTTCTGAGTTTCTCCGTGTTGAAACCTGCATTAGCACACCTTTAAAGAATTTGACTAGGACATTAAAAGAAGGAATTGTCCATGCAAAGATAATAAGATCTGTCCATCATTGTTTCCAGTAAAGCACTCAAACAATGGAGTAAGGACATATCCTGTAAATATGGAACTAGACAAGACAATGACAGGAGCTTCTCTGTTACAAACCAATTCCAGAACAGTAGTGAAATATCATCAAAACCCTTCAGCTCATAATGGTTCAGACACAGTACTACACCAATATACTTCTATGCTGCTGGTGGAGTACATCTTAGCAGTTCAGAGACAGGCCAAATAAAACTGCTTTTCTCTGTGCTTATCAATGTAGAGGAACCACTACAAAAATATGGATGCTGACCACAAAATTTATTTCATCATCTGAAGTGACACGGGTCAGTAAAATACTTTCTGTTCTGTACTTGACCATTTAGAGCACCTCGCTATCACAACAGCTCTGTAACATGGCTTTGTCATTCTTGTTGAGAGCTGCAGCTTAGCAACATACTCACGTTTGTCTGGATGTTTTTGACATGAAAAAATCAGTTTTATTTCACTGTGATAAATTTACACATGAAGATTTTGGAAAGCTGAGAAAGACCTTGTGATCTGAAGATTTCTAAAACCATCAAGTGAGCCAAAGGTATACACGCTAGTTATAATTGCAAAATAATGATTTTTGCTTTGATTTTTGACCATCACATAATGATATTTGCTTAAAGTACATCTTAAAGAGGAACAATCCACCGATAGTCCACAGATCCAAAAACATTTTGCAATGTTACTTCCATTATTCCAAGAAAAGTATAATATTAAGCATGCAATATCCTAGACAGAGAGGAGTTGAAGTCAGAAGCATTAATTAGAAGAAGTTCATACAGATCTATTTCTGAGACCCTGGAATAATGATTTTACTAAAAACCCACAAGGCTTGCATAAGATAGAAGGGATATCTTACTGAAACACTTAATAATAATCTTAATTAAATAAATGCTATCAGCAAGAACTGACAGAGATCCATCCCTCCCTGGGCAAGGTATTGTGCATATATGTAGCGTATGCAAGGCTACATATATGAACGAAAGGGAAATCCTTAATCCCAGAATCTAAATTAGATACATACAATGAAATGGAAACCAATCAGCGTCTTTACAATTCCCATTTTACACCTGTACTTTGAAGGTCCAGAGCAGTTACATTGTGCATAAAGCTGTATAGGAGGTGTGAGGTAGTGCTGAAAATTGAGCTCACATATCAAAAATATAAAGCTTGCACTTTGCCCACCAAATCTGTCCTTGTCTCACTGAAACATAAGCCACAGCCTCAGCACTTTCATATTGACTTCTTGAGTTTCTTGCACTGACTGTGTACAGCTCTGATTTATTTAATGTCCAGTGGCACTATTTCAACAAATGAACAGAAACAGATGGAGAATCACATCAGCTCAGCTCCTTGTAACTCATTCAAGTAATGAAGCAATTATTTCCAGAAATACAGATTCAGCTAACCCCTCTCAGTCCCTTCCCATCTGCACAAATACCACCAGTGCATACACTTATAATATCCTTGTCTCCATTTTATATCATGTTAAAAGCAGTAAAAAAAAGAGAGCAAACACATGATATAGTTGCTGTGAAATTACATTATGCATAATCAAAGTGAAACCACTTTTCCCACTGCAATCCAGTGCTGGATTTCTCCTTTCTTTTCTTTGATATACGTAGAATTAGAAAAGGAAAAAAAAAATCAGAAAGGGTACCACTTCTTGCATAGGATTGTAATGCTAGAGCAGATTAGTGGCAAATCTTCAACAGAGGACTCTAAAAGTCTTACTCGGGGTTTTGCTCTTGATAAGTTGCAGTACAAAAAAGAGAAGGCTTATTTCATAGAATCACAGAATCATAGAATCATAGAATCATAGAAACATAGAAACATAGAATCATAGAATGGTTAGGGTTGGAAAGGACTTTAAGATCATCCACTTCCAACCCCCTGCCATGGGCAGGGACATCTTACACTTGACCATGTCACCCAAGGCTCTGTCCAGCCTGGCCTTGAACACCGCCAGGGATGGAGCATTTACCACTTCTTTGGGCAGCCTGTTCCAGTGC
>JANHGB010039509.1:28710-48446 GCA_026283785.1 Coracopsis vasa
GACCATGTCACCCAAGGCTCTGTCCAGCCTGGCCTTGAACACCGCCAAGGATGGAGCATTTACCACTTCTTTGGGCAGCCTGTTCCAGTGCCTCACCACTCTCACAGTAAAGTACTTCATATATCCAGCCTGAACTTCCCCTAAGTTATTTATTTCAGTAGAGCTTTGAGCAATGGCATAAATTCCCTTTCAGTGCTCTCAGGCAAAAAACACAGGATGGTAATTTCCACACATGCTCCCAATGTGACAATCTATTATGTAAGAAGAGACTCAATAGCAAATAAAAATAATCTCGTAGGATCTAAGCTAGCCTGTTAATACAGTAACATTCCCAGAGAAACTGAGAGCTGGGGGCATCAATCTAAGTCATTTAAGGTACAAAAATGGACAACTAAGAAGGCTGGTATAGGAAACTATGAACTCTTCCAGCTGGGCTTTGTTGCAGTTTTAGCTTTTCAAATCTGAAGTATCTAGCCAAAAGGAGACATAGGCTCCAGAGGGTGATTCATCCAGTGCAGAGATAGATATCTAAGACAATTGGGATCTCTTTTGTAGATGCCTTTCTCTTTTAATGGAGGACTGGATACCAGCCTGTTGGTTTGATAACTTTTGGTAAAAGAGTTCTTATCCCATACACCAGATTTGAATTTATACTACACAATTAAATAGAGGTTTGCTTTGATTTTTCAGCAACGTTTTTGCAGCATTATTGAAGTAGCAACCTCTGTGCATCTTTCCTTTTGATCCTCCTTACTCTCTTTAAGGAAATAGCATTACTGGTAGAAATATTTTGAGTCTACAACTCTAAAGAGATTACTGGCCATAATAAGAAAAACAAGGTGATAGAAAATAGTTTTGTACATGGCATTGAACATTTATATTGTCTCCTCACTAGTAAAGCAAACACATATGGGCTTTGTACCCCATAACTAATTTAATACCTTATTTAACACGTTTAAAAGCACATATATCTTCAGATGCATGCTACAAAGTTATCTGTTGGAATATGAAATAACAGTACTAGGAGAGGAAAAAACCTAGTCATGGATAAAGCGGAAGATGTAACTAGCCTTTGGAAGAAGTAATTTCTAGAGACATTGAATCAGAACAGCAAGAAGAAAAGCTTTTGACTTATTTTGAAGTTGAAGTTTGGAAAAGCCATGGCCATGCAACATGGTTCCTGCCGTAACAGGTGATTTTACCTTTTGAGTTAGGAAATCTTTCTGCTCTGGCATTCCAGCAGGTGACAGTAACAGACTGCGATGCACTCTGCCAGACTCTGAGAAACTTTTCAGCAAACTTTCTATCAAAAGGCTGCCAGTGTGCAGGTCACTGCACAAAAGTAAATCCTAAAACCATAAGATCTCAGTCAGGCTTCTAAGTTTTTTCCAGCAATAAGCACATTGTTATCTTAAGAAGGGATACTTGCCCTAAATAAGTATGAATTTCAGCACTTCTGCTCACAATGAGTGGTTCAATCCAGGCCCATCACAGATGTAAGCTGTATTGCTATGCAATACACAAAAGCCTCTGGCTTCCAATCCGTAGCTTTTCTTTTGTGTCTCCTCTATTTATCAGATCTGCCAGTGAGGCACAAAGTACTCAGTGGATGCCACAGTAGCTGGCTACTATGACAGAAAAGGTACGTGCTCAAGTTGCTTGTAAGGTAGGTTATAAAACCCTTCTGAGATATGGTCTAGGACCATACTCTTGCACTGATTTAGGAGGGACGCTAAAGGGAAGCCATTCTCAGAAAATCATAACAGTCCAGAAATTAAAAAGTCAAATTGAATCATCCAGTCCATTACTCTGAAAGTGCAGGATTATTCATAGAGTACATTTAAGCCTTGTCTAGTTTGAAGGGTCACCAAGGCTGACACTTGCTTCCCAGGGCTCACAAAGACGAACAACTTAGCTCAGCTCAACCAGTTACCAGGCTAGGTGAGCCACAGTGACTGTCCATGTGTGTCCTATTAGTCAGGCTATTGCAAGCTAATTCAATTTAGCTTTAGTCCAATTATCTCAAATTAGCTACAAGCTAAAAACATGCACAGACAGTTAAGGTGCCTCAAGTGATGTGTAATACTTTGACAGTGGATCCAAGCCCTCACAAAACTCTCTGGGTTATGCTGACAACTGGATTTTCCTGATGATCTCTGATTTTCTTGCCCTTATTTGTTTTACAAGGTAAGTTTAAATAGGTGGTTGTGAAGGTTTACAAATCCTCTGTCTTGAACAGACTCAATTCAGCTCTAGTTATTAGCTGTATTGACACACTATGGCACTGTCAGGTTTCAGCCCATTCTTTTCTGCAGGGTATAGTAATTAATAGGAGGTCATGACAAAACTGAAGAACTTCCACACAAGCTTAACTTCTCTCCCAGTATTAAAAAGAAGGAGCAGAGCAAAACCAAGACATGAGCACTTCTAAATGTAGGCATACTTTTAGTGACTGCATTAAGCACATTAATTCCTTCTTAAATATAAACAGTTATCACTATTTGGTAGTGTTTGCATGGGTTAAAACTATTCTGTCTTTCCCGATATGTGTTGGAAAATATCATGAGTAAAGCAAAAAAAGTATTTTCTGATGAATTTAGAAAGTGAGATGTTTTCTGGAAAAAATATTTCTATTTAAAGCAAATTTTTCCTACAGGAAGTACAGTTTCTGCTGAAACATTCAATGTCATAACCATTTATCGTGGTTTTGTCTGGAAAACATTTTTAATTTCTCAAGATTACAGTATTATTTTTATTGAATGTTAGCTATTGCGGTTATGACTTTTCTGTCTTTACCAAAAAACAGTCATTTGCTCAGCCTGAAAGTTCAATAAAAAATTTTGCTTTGATAACAGTTTAATAAAAAGTATTGACTAACTACAAAGAACAAAAATGAGTTTTGAAAACAAAATACTTTGCTCCCAGTTTTCTCTCTGTTCTCTCAGAAGGCAGCAGTTCATCACAACAAGAAAAAACAACGTCACTAAGAAATAATACACTGCTAGTTGATTCCTCCTGAGATGAAGTCTTCACTATATGCAGTGCTTAGTAAAATAAATCTGGCAAAACATGAGTAAATGGATGGTAAAATGAGTAAAAGTTAAATACAAAAAAGTCATAGAGGATTCTGCAAGTATCTAACAACTAGGAGTATATATGACACACAGTTTAATTATATTGGGGATAAGGGTTCAAGCTCCATCCACTCTGTTATTTATTTTGCCTCTTATTTTTTCTTTTTTCATATAAACTCTCTGGTATTCCCAGGTCATTAAAATCCCATACCAGAAGATCAAGCTTAGCAGGGAAATGTTATAAACCTGGATCTGAGACTTATGTGCAACTTTTGGGGGATGAAATGTGTAATGAATCATCATGGGGCACATTTTAATCATCAAAATTCATCAAGTGCACTGATAGCACATCAGTAGTACTACTAACAAGAACAGAAAAAGCAACTGGGTACATTCAGGCAGTGAATTCCTGTTCTATGTATTGTTTTGAAAGACTGTCCAAAAATGTTTATTTTATTTCCCCTTTGTTAATTTGAAAGATTTGCAACAGGATCTTATCAGATTGGAGAAATTCCCCAGCAGTACTTCATTTGCAGGTAAATTTGACAATGAAACCATCAGGTGTTTAAAAAGAGCACAGATGGAATAGATCCATAGGAGTTTTCTGGCTCCTGGACAGCAAAGCATCAGATGAACGCAAGTGATGGGCTACAGTCATTGACATCATTCGAATCCTTCCCACTGTGCGAATGAAGCAATAAATAAAGTGTGCTGCAGAATCTCATCCCCAGGGCCTTAAATCAGCTTTTACTAGAGCACTCTGAAACATTTGGCTTCAGGACTTCATTGTTATTTCATTTCTTTTGGATCCTAAGCGCCATCTAACTGTATCTGAACCAATAAGCATATAGACCAGTAAGCTACATCACTCGTGCAGCACCAGATGTTTCATGAAGCCCCCAGAGAAGGCAGGTGTGGAGTAATCCCTCTGCTCTGCTGGTCTCAGCCTGCTTGATAAAAATCAGTAAATGACTGATTGACATCAGGCATGATATTATTATTCTCCTCCAGCAGTATTTTCTTGTTTGGAGTGAGCTATTAGATGCTAAATATCTTTGCTAACAATACAGAAATGCGGATCTGTCCTGAATCTCTCTAAGCATTTTCTTTCACTACAGTGTAAGACAAGCAGTTTTACAATTTAATAATGCTTTCTGTGAAATGTTCCTTCCTTTTCATCAACCCCAAACCTGCCACGTTTGAAATTCACCGATTGTCTCTGTTACTGTATCACGGAACTGGAAGCTCCATTGCTGTTTCCCAATCACAAACATTTTTATTAAGTTCCCAGGTGCTAAACTGCTTGCAAAGGTAACAAATGTGAGTTTTACACTTCCTTTTCATAAGTTTTTTATGACCCTAATCATTTTCACTGTATGCTATAGATGCCTTTGGTGTTTTGGGGAAGGGTGGTCAGGAGTAGTGCGTAGCAGCTCAGAAGAGGCTGGGCCACTTGATCTGTTTAATGCATTAGAATTATCATATTTCTGTCCTGGTTGTCATGCATTTAAAATCTCTCTATCCTCTTGAGGCCAATATCCATTGAACAGTGAAATGCCTCTGGGGGTGCCAAGGGATCTTTCTTTAATGAACACAGTTAACTTTATGAGGTCCTCTATCACTATCCCTCCCTTTTCACCCTACATAACTTATGCTTATTGCCATCAAACTTCATTTAATATTGAGAAATAGATATTGGAGAAGATACTTCCAGATCCTTTCCAGATACTTTTAGTTCCATAATACCAAGATACTTTCATGGTCTTCCTTGGATTTAATTACCATGAGTTGTTTCTTTTCTCATCTGCAGTTCTGTGTCATCTTGTAGGAAAACTGTTTATTCTGGGGGTATGTGATGCTATGAAATATATATATTTCAACATATATATGAATTTCATAAGGGAATTTGCATGCATTCTGTTGTTCCATCTGGTTTTTTTGATATGATAAGTATGTATCTCTCATCTGAGATTTTATTCATAGCCCCCAGTGCTTTCTAAGCATCTCATGCACATTTTCTGTAAGGAGCTTGTTTTATTCTCATTTCTGTAGCTTTAGTAGTTATTTTATCAACAGCAAATTTGCTACACAGACACAAATAAACACATGCTGAAGCTGCAAATTCAATAATCAAAGGAAAATAGTAGTGTTTTCTGTAATCCAGGTTTCATGTGAAACTCTGCCACTTGCCCATTGTGCTGCCTTCCCTGGAGACCTCTCAAATCAGTAACATGTCCAGGTGATGGCAAGTAAATGTTTCATACTCGTCAGTCCTAACTCAAAAGGCCTGATCCAGTGGCTAATGAAATCAGTGCTGAAGCACTCATTAATTTCAGCACACACTGAATCAGTATCTCCAGCTAAACCACATCATATTTTAACCTCTTTTAGAGTGCAAGTATATTGTTACAGCAAAACTGAATCAGCAATCAGACTTTCCAAGTACAGACAGGTTCATCCAAATACCAAGTGCTATATTTTGCCACTGAGATAATAAAAGCTGGCTGTGCTTGGCAATAATAGCAGGAATGCATGTTGCAGAACTAAGCTCTTGATTCTGTAAGCAGATTTCTCTATGAATGCTATAGTCCAGGAGTCACACAGGGGAGCTTCAGTTAGGTCAGGTACAGAAAGCATCATAAATATTCTAGACTAGTAGTAAGAATAACGACTTGGAAAAGAAAGCCTTCCTGTCAGTGTTTATGCACAAGCAGTGAAGGACTCGCTAGTCTCCCTTACCCAACATATGCAATATATAGTGGTGCTCCGTTAAATAAGACAGATTATATGTATGTTTTGTGAAGACTGATCTAGTTGGCCCACCTTAAAGCATGGATAATTCTTCTGTTTTACAAGACATTATTAGCCCCATAGGCACTCATTTACCAGCTGGGTGCTTGATTTAAGTGTTAAGCATTTTTGAGATTGAGGGATTCTTCATTGTCAGAATTCTAAGACATCAAAACCTTACTGGAGAAACCTTAGACCCTTCTAGTATATGTTTTGAGTACCTCACAGCTAGAAGCTCCTACTCCACAATTGTCTTCCAGACATCATATTGCACCATTGACTCACTGCACTAGTTGATTGCTCAGCACCATATTTATGGTGAACTGCTGAATGTTTTGTAGGAGCGCCTACCTAGTCTACCCTTTCTCTTCAAAATAATATTTTCTACGTAAAATATGATAAAAACTACTTGTCATGTTAGAGAAAAAAGAATGATAAAGTTTTATAGGTTTGCAGTCCTCTATATGTTACATTATAATGAAATATTATTTAAAGTTCACATGATTTAAAGTTCTGCAAGTTTCAAACAAATGAAACAAAGCAGAAAAAACCAGCAGAAACAAATAGCATGCAGCACCATTTTTGCCATCCCTCCAAGAAACACATCAATAATAAAAATGTGCTTCATTTTTATGAATAGCTATTATTGTAATTTATTTGGCTATAACATCCATATTTCAGTCCGGCAATGGGGCAAAAGCACTTCTTATGGACAGCATGCAAACTTGCCAAAGCAATCTGGGTCCGATCATGGAAAGGTAATTTTATGTACACAAGCTCTAATATGAGCCATACCTCTTCTTCATCTACTATTTCTTAAGGGAGAGATCAATGCTAACAGTAAAAGGAAGGTAGATTAGCAACAATTTGGACAGATATTCCTCCAGAGTATTTCATGAAGAGCAGAGGCCTAAGGCTTCGAGACAGCAGAAATTCAGTAGCTCTTTGCTTTGTTCTATCCTGAGATATTTTCATGCTTTTTCCACCCCTTTCCTACTCCTCTTCTAGCACTTTTTTTCCTGTGGTGATTTCCTTATAATCACTCTTATTCTCAAAGGTTGTATCAGCCTTACATAGATCTTCAGAAGTTAAAAAACCTCACACATTATAAGCCTGGAAGTACTCCATGGTATTACCAAGACAGAAACACAGATGAGGTCCTTACGTTCTAACTAATATAAAACGTTTTAATGTAATGCTGGCCATAATCTTTCCCTCTGCTTCTTTCTTGAGATTAAGAAAAAAGGCTAACACCGTTAATGCTACTTTTATATTCCATATCTGTAGTTAAATAGCTGCAGTGAGACTATTAAAATAGCTGTTCAAGCTGACCAGTACAGCCACAAAGCTGATCGTTCTGCAGCTATTTTATTACTTCTGCCAGCACTTCACTATGTTTATTAGGAACTAATCATATTTTCAATAACCAAACTCCACCTTGGGAGTCTTGGGCACCTCTGACATTCTATGAGACCATCTAAAGTCACAGCACACGTTGTTGCAGTTAGTTTAAAACAAGCAAACTTTGTGCATGCAATGACACATTTGGTTTCAGAGCAAGAGGCAATTACTGAGAATAGTTAACATGAAACTTTGCCAATGAGTGTGTTAAAATTCCTTACACATCTGTCAGAAGAGTCTGGGTTGTATCACCAATGGAAACAGGATAATGGATTAAGGCATCTGCAGTCTGAATAGTAATATGCTTATGCCTCTCTTTTTCTTTCATGTCCCAAAGCTCAGAACCTTCCAAATCAGGGTCTAAGTATTGCTTCAGTCTCAGAATTTTCCAGAAGTATTTTTCATGAAGTCTTTTTGTGGCAACCTTAAATACAAACCCAATTCTGTCAGAATTTCAGCTGCAGGAGTTGTGATTCCGAACACATAACCTAAGGTGTTATATTTCCCTTGGTCGCTTTAATAAGGGGTGACCAAGGGAAAGGTTTGCAGACAGAATTCAATATCACTTTTTCTCAGTTCTTCAGAAACATAATTTGAGAGTTTTCTTCTACTTTCTTGGTAAAATAACTTTTTTTTGGTGCTCCTGATCTCTTTATTTCAGCTAAATTTATTATCACACGATAACTGTCTAGTTTTGATTATTCATTGGTTAAACTCTGTAAGCAATAGCTTCTCTTTTTATGCAATGAAATCTTTCACAGAAACTCCTCACTTTTCACAGATGTTTTATTCTTCTGCTGCTTTTAAAACCATCTTTATTAAGCCTGTTATCAAAATGCAAGTATGTGAAATCATTTAGACATTTTTTCATTTGCAGAAAGCTACCTATTCAGTAAAAGGATAACCCAAAGCTAGAATTTTGTGAAAGTACTTTTCAAACTGAATGTAATAAAAAAATCAACACTCACTGTTTGCCTTAGTAATATTTGGACTCTTCTGTTCCTTACTAAAAGTTACCCCCAAAGTTTGTAAGCACTGCAAGCTTTTGGAGGTAGGGATCATCCATACCTCCTACATTGCTGTACAGATACCAGTAAATATAACACTTCCTAAAAGTGTTATTAAAAGCAATACAACACATGTTTAAATGGTATGTTGAGGAAAACCTGAAGATGGATCCTGAAAATTAATTACTCTTGATATATAAGGGGTGGAGTTAGTTTACAACAGATCGGTTTCTTATTTGACATGGCCATAAGATAATTTCTTGGTCTAGGATGCTTAACAAATTTAACAGAGAAAAGAGCATTATCTTGCTTAAGTCTGTAAGATTTCTAGTATTTTCTATAGAACAGCATTTACTACATCCAGTTACTAGGGATATATAAATAGATTGTCCTATGTACACATTAATATTTGTCTTTCCATGTTCAGGTCTACAATCAATACTGATGTTTTTTGACAACATCATGTCTTAATTCCTTGTGTTGACACTATGCGCAGCTCTTGCCTGACTCTACTTGTTTAAAGCCAAGCGTGATACCACGCAGTCAAACAACAGGGAGGAGTGTTGTGTCATGCAAGAAGAGATGATTCAACTGTCTTCATATTCTCAGATCTGCAATCTTGGCTTTGAACTCCAGCACAGAATGCAGTTTGGTTCTTCTTTCAAGAGTTCCCCAAAACATCTTAAAGACTGGAAGATTTTTGACGGATCTAAGACAGTCTTCCATGCAGTTTTGAGCAATTCTTCCACTTGGTGCTTGACAAGCTTTTTCCATGACAGCAAGTATTCATCTTTCTAAAGCAGATTAGGAAACAATATGTCAGATGATAAATGAGCAGTTATAAATCTAATCAGCCCCATTTGGAAAATCTAAGAACTCAAAATAAGTAGTGGGGGTTTGTCACTGAGATAACAACAACTTCTAGAAAAGTTTGCATAGGTAGCGTGCGTATTCAGGCCTTGGAAGACAACATCTTCATAGAGAATCAAGTTAGCAAGTTGCTGGAAAAAACTAAGTCTGCTTCTTCACAAACTTTTTTCTTCACACTGATCTATTAAGTTTTTTCTCCCATTAGGTTTTAGGATTTCTGTTTGTACAGATACTGAAATTATTAGTTCTAACTGGCAAATTAACATGGCCTCCCCTTCATCTGTTTTGTGTAGTGTGCAGTCTCTCTCAAATGTAGAAAACCCTTTATTTTGCCCCATTTAATTACAGCTTTGTGCCTGAAGTGCTTCCTTTGTAATTCGGTTTCAATGCTAAAAACAACTTGCTGAAGCAGTATGGATTAAAATCAGGAATTAAAAGTCAGGAATTAGGGATTTAAGACTCCTTATCTTTGCTCTGCGACTGACTCACCAGGAGTCATTTCTGCTCTCAGCAACCCATACCTCTAAAACAGACTGGCACTATTTGGCTATCATCTCATGTGGATATTTTGAAAACCAAAACAAACTGAACGCTATTACTATTATGGCTTGTTTTGGTTTTAATTTGATCTCTACTTTCATGCAGTGCATATGAAGTCACTTGTGAAACTGCCATAAACAGTTTTAGCTTATCTGTGCTCATGATTTTGGAAATCACTTCATGGATGTGGGCTGTGATCTAAATCTAATTAAGACCTACAGAGAAATTCTTGCTGACAAGAAAGCACTGTGCATGGATCAGGCTCTAGGAGAGTCAACATGATTATCCTTTGAAATGTTTCTTGTAAAGTAATGTTATCCACCCATGCTTTCACAGCCTTCCTGTCCACAGCATGGGAAATCTGTAGACTACTGAGATATGAGCAAACACTAACCAGCATGAAATTTTAATCCTCAAAGGCAAAAACCAAAATCAGAACTAACAAAGCAACCAAGCCCCATGAGAATGGAAGGACAGATAAAAATTCATCAGTCAGAATAATATGAAAGGTAATTACAATTAATTGTAAAATAGCAAATTTTAAGCTACAATTGTCTGATCTTTACACATTTAAAGAGACAATTTCTGGAAAGGCAAGATGGAAAATAAAAGTTAGCACTGTACAAACATGTACAGAGAAGTCCTAGCAAAGGACTGTGTGAAGCCCTGTTTTTATAGCATGCTTTATACATATCTCCTGATGAATTTGATTCTTTCTTTTCCCATCATATATTCACTTGTACAGGTCTCCTCACTGCTCTTATATTTTCTATCAGCTTTATTTCCAGCTAAGACACACTATTTGGCAAGAATATGATGATTATTAAAGTAATCCTATTTAGATGTTTCTTCTCTAAATGAAAAAGGAGCAAAGAAACTCCTTCCTTTGAATATTCTGGTTACATAAATAGGTGTTTCTGTATTGACAAAGACTGATTGTTTTCCACTGCATTATAGAGTGTTAAGAGCTTTTATATTCCCTAGCTTCACTGAATTGTGAACCTCTTGGCTGTGTTTTCCAGGGCAATTTCTATGCAGTTGGTCTGTCTTAATCAGACCAGGCACTTTGCCATTCACCATTTGCCATTCACACCCATTTTTCTATCATTTTATGGATCTCCAAAGACAAAAATACGCTCTTGAAAAAGGCAGTGAACTGTGGTTCTCCAGATGTGACAGATCCAATTCAGATTAGGCAATACCGAAGAGCTTGTTTATTGTTACATACTCCACACAAGGAGAGATTTACAAAATGAAACAGATTGCATCTTCAAATATGGAAAGGAAACACTACATAAGACTGCCAGAAAGCACAAATATACAATAGCTAGATGAAAGAAAATCTTTTTTCCTACATCACTGATCCACAGTGACCTTGTGGGGAGAGGAGGAAAGTAAATCCATGTCTGATGCAACCTCAGAACTTCAGCGGTGTTCCCCAGGGCTCAGGAAGGCGTTTCCAAAAGCTTTGTGAATTCAGGCAGCCCTGGTACAGCCACACTGATGCTAAAAGGAGTCAATGCAGATGCAGATGGTACAAAACTCACAGCAAGGCCAAAACCAGATTTAAATCTGGGCAAGGCAGGTGCAACTCCTATGGAGTATATTAGGCCAAATGCAGCAACAGTGTGGGGAGGGACATAATTGCTCTTGCAATTATTTTGCTATGGAATTAGGCCCAGAAGTTAGTAGGCAAACACCACCTGCCCAAATCTGCTCTGAAAACTCCACAAGATGTTCACAGAAAACCAGCCTTACTTGATATAGAAGTTCATTTATACTGCTACCATTTCACAGATCACCTTCCAGATCAAGGCTCTGCATAGTCAAGAGGAGTTAAGCCAGTGACAGCAGATTTGGGTCCTACTTAATTCTATTTCATGCCTCTGTTCTGTATAAACTTGGGAAACCTTTGGGGTTTTGGCCTTGAAATGTCTGTCATGCTCAATGGAGACCCTGAAAGGAGGCAAGAAAGAAACAAAAACCATCCCTCCATCTGTCAGTACAAATCATGCTCCCAGCCAAGTGTCGGTTTGGTGTAAGTTCTCTAAGCAAAATCTACTTCTAAGTAATCTAAAATATTGCGAACAGACAAGCTAATTAACACTTGTCATATTTTACATAGAAAATACTGGAATGCATTTCCTCCTGTACACTGATACAGCATTTGCAAAGAAGACTGGAAATATATTACAAATTTGTGCCTTACAAAAAGAAGTTGTACTTCAGTTGTGTAATGTCTTTGGAAATCCCCATGGCCATGCAGAAAGAACCTGTATTGAATATGATAAACAAAAGATCAGTTTCCCTCGCTGGTAGCCCTCTTTTGAGCAAGCTACAGATTTCTTTTCTGTACTCACTATATTAGAAAGTCGGAGATTAGGTGTATGACTATAATATGTGAGAAAATTGTGCTAAAATAGTTTCAATACCCTGATCTAGCACAGTCATATATCCAAGTCAGATTGCACCCTCAAAGCCTCTAAATGCCTTTATCTGCAACGGAGAGTTAATTTAGAATAACGATAGCTACCTCTGAATCAGCAGAGCAATCACTGTAGATATCATCTCCCTGTATCTCTACGCTGTACCTTGAGACCCACCACCGAGACCTCCTCAGGACTTCTCATGCTGTCCACGCAGACAGTAAGACTGGAAATATGTGGTTAGATATGTCTGCTTGACACTTAAATCCGCGTGCATCGCAGCACCCCTGATGCCTTAGCAAGCTGCTAAATGATTTAGGTCTTGCCAGACAAACTCAAATAGGTAATCTGCAGTCTGTTCAGGAGACAACAACTTGTCAGAAGATGGATGAGCCACAGATCATATAATCACAGATTCAGATGCTCACCTGAGTTCATCTGCACGGATATAAGTGAACTGTGCTGCAAAACCCAAATCTGTATAAATATGTGAAATAAATGCATTTCTCTTTCAATTTCAATTGGACTGAAACAACATGCTTACACATTTCCTGCTTCATATTGCTAATTACTGGAAAGAATCCATTTTCTTGAAAATATAACCTCAATTTTACCATTTCCCAACTACTTCACACATTTTAATTAATTTTTTTCCAGATTTATGACACTGTGACTAAGACACAAATTTAGCCAATAAAAAAGTTTTAATGTCTATGGAAAAAAACCTGTTACTGAATTTCATCAAGACTAACATTTTTCACAGAGGTGATTATTCCTTCAGTTATATGTACAGCTATATAAATAACTGTACATAAAATGGTTTGTTTTGCTTCCCATTTTTTTTTGTCACTTTCCTCTGACAGAGACACCATTGCATCTGAAATGGTCCAATTTTGATTTGGCTGTTTCTTATCCAGGAAAAAACAGAGAACAACTATACAATGATCTTCACATTTTCTATCATGAGAGATTGTCCCGCAATAAAATTCCACGGGGTATAAAGCATCCTCCTTTTTCCAGAGATCTTTGATTCTCTGTAATTTCCAGGTTGCCAAATTGAATTCTGATTCTATAGTTGTTGACTTTGTATGAGCACACAATAAACTATGACAATTTACAGTTGTCTATCTAGAGAAGGACTGTGTCAGTATTTTGTAGTGCAATTGCTGACCACAACAATAGCATAATAGCTCTTTAACTAGTCTGCAAACTCTTTAGAAGTGTTCACTGTACCCTGCTTTTCACCCTGCTTTTCAGTAGCTGCCAGAACCTAATCAGAACACTAATTGCCACATCTATATTTCAAAAGTTCTGCTAGCAAAGCTTTGCCATTTCAGAGCATGTTAAAATCACATCACCAGTTGACTTTTGTGCCAGGAAAAACCTTTTTAGGCACAGTTGTGCTTACAGAGCAATTCTATCAAATTACCTTGGGTTATTCAAACAAGTGGTACAAAAATTCAGCAGAAAGCAAAAAGCAAGAGCTCTCGAACAAACAAAACATCCAGAACCATCTGCAACTGCAGTACAAATAAAAGTGATCAGCACCTGGGTTTTAACCCAGGGGCCAAAAGGCATGGAACAATTCATATCCGCACACTTCAATTTGCCTTCCTCCCGGCAAAATAAAAGAACATATCCAAATAGCCTATTATGAACAGGTTTTAGTATTTGCTTCCACTTACACCATTTGCAAATATGGCACTACTGGCTGTAAATAAGATGTAAATGGAAAACTGAACAGTCCAGACAATTATCAGTCATTTCTTGCACCATACTTTTTTTACTACTCTAGGTATAATTAGTGGCCATATCTCTAGTAGATATACTTTGCCAAATAGTCTGGCCAATGAGCATTAGCAATCAGTCCTGGAGATAACACTGTAGGGCAGCTATGCCATTTGTCCTTCCTTACACATGCTTAGTAAATTTGTTTATTTAGGATTAAACCGTACCTAATATTTTTGTAGTAAATACAATATTTATAGCTAGTCTGCTCTCTCATGCTTTTGTTAGTGTTTCTGTTTCCTATTTAAAGTATCACAGAGGTGGAAGACAGGTTCATGCTTTTGTTTTAGTGTCAAGGAGTTTCGTGGCAGTACCACTAATGCTTTTTGACCCCAAGCATGAAGGGTAGTGTCTAACTTTGGCTTGGAAAAAAAAAAATGGGAAAAAAAGGAAAATAAATGAGCAAGTAGCTGATTAATTCATTTTAATTAAACTAATTGGCATGGAATTGTGCTTGTGGTAATTCAGAAAACAGCCACCTATGATTAATATCTATTATACGATTAGAAACACAAGCAAGCCTTTTCAGTATGGCATATTAATCTAAATATGTTCTTCTAAGCTAAGCCATGTTTTACATGGACATTTTAATTTAGGGATCATTTTTTGGGGCACTGTTTACATTTAATTAAATTTAGGTATGATAATTTGTTAATTTAGTAAGCATTTTAAACACTGTTTCCAGTTCGACTGCAGTTGAGACACTGCAGACATATATGTATCATGCACTTGTTTTGGTGAGGAGATCCTCAGCTTACCTCTGGATGTATGGCTGTGCTCATGGCTAGGTACAGTCTGGAATCTGAAACATGAAGATATAACCCATGGCTTGCAAAGGCCCTGACCCACAGTTAGAATCTTAGAATCATAGAATGGTTTGCATCGGAAAGGACTTTAAAACCATCCAGTTCCACCCCCCTGCCATATGCAGGGATGCATTCCACTAGATCAGGTTGCTCAAAGCCCCATACAACCTGACCTTGAACACTGCCAGGGATGGAGCATTCACCACTTCTTTGAGCAGCCTGTTCCAGTGCCTCACCACCCTCGCAGTAAAGAACTTTTTCCTTGTATCTAACCTGAATCTCCCCTGTTTAAGTTTGAACCCATCACTCCTTGTCCTGTTGCTACAGTCCCTGATGAAAAGTCCCTCTGCAGCATCCCTGTAGGCCCCCTTCCCTGGAAGGCTGCTATGAAGTCTCCACTTAGCTGGTGTCTAGGGGCATATGCTAGGAATATGACATGGTTTCCAACTCCTATATAATTTCTGCACATCCACTATTGGCTTCTGTTGTAGGCAGGGTGCTGAGCTAAATGGGGTTTGCTATGGCCAAATACAGCTATACTTATGTTCTCGTGTTCTAAAACCAGAATAATCACACAAGCATTGCTCTGCTTGAGCTAATAAATCTTCCCCTTCAGCAGGGATAATTAGTTTGTCTTTGGCACCACACTAACACAAACATATTACTTCTTGCTCCAGAGAGGGATTGATCAGAGTTAACTCACTGCTCCTGCATCAGGCTGTGCTGCTCAATGTAACTTCATGTTCACTTAACCCCCTTTAAAAAACAGGAGTGTTGTTGTTATCTAGGAGCTACAATTTTCTCACGGTTTTTCTTCCCTTTCCACCACTAACTCATTCATATGAGTGTAGCTCAGATTTTACCATTTTACAATGAAACTCAGTTTATTAGAAACACTCCTTATATTTTAGATGTAGTGTTGTTAAAGTCTGTAGCAGTATAAAAAGGAATACAAATACAAGAGGCTCTTGAATTCATGTACTCTTAATTGCAGATTTTTTCCAGCTGTAGAGGGAAAAAATTAAAATTTATAGTCCTAAGAAAGAAAGAAAAAACACAAAACCCAAGTAAAAGGTACCCCCAATCATATTATATTGGATATCTCATGGCTTTAAGCTATCCATAGTTTTCAGATTTGTGATACTGGGTCTTGGCTATTCTCTACCTAGTAAGCTACTTGTAGTATAGTTTTACCTTTTTCAGCTGGACAGCAGTCTGGACACTGAAACTAACAGGCAGAACACATCCTCATTTGTGTGCCTACAGGAACGCTAAAGGATTTAAGTTTGAAATCACTAACATTCAATTTCATCTACATTGTTGAGCTTAATGGAAGCACATAGTGATAGATTTTAGTAGCCTTTGATTAACAAGCTTCTATGAAACAGGTATCTAATATAAAACTTCAATTCAGATTTAAAATGGAAACTTCACTTTCCACTAGTATTTCAATTTACTTGCTTTTAGCAGTCTGTCCTAGTAAACACAGAATTAAACAGAAATAGCAAACGTGCATTTCATCACTACTGGTGAAGAAAGGCTAGGAATAATTTTTGGGGTTGTTCATCATTTTCTCTGTATTTTATGCCATAGTACTGTTGTTTTCTGGCCCCTGGATGAAGACTTCAACGTGAAGTATTTTCATAACCTGTCATCATGAATATATTTATTAAATTCAAAAAGAATCATGTAATTTGTTTTCCTAGAAATCTTGATGAGAAAAGTAGTAGATCGTAATTCCAAAAAGAGGTATGAAGACATAATCATCTTGTAGGAAGCCTGAAGCATTCCAGATGGATTAGATGATCTAAAAGGCAGTTTCTATCTCAGTCTTGCATGACTCTGTAAATGGCAGATGGAGCAACAAACAAATAGGAAAAAGTGTTTGAGTTCATCAGTAACCTGGCTTCAAGACAGAGAATTAGAGTAAACCAAATGGTTTTGTGGTTTTGAATGTGGATGACAGAGGCAAATAAAAGCAAAACAACAAAAAAGAAACAATCAAATTAAATCTATCTTGGTTTTACATTAACAAGAATCTACTGAAGGGGAATATTCAAATTTGATCAAAAGACAAATGAAATCAGTAAGTGCTTCAGCATAATGCTATTAAATTTCGCTAGCCTTACATGAGATTAAGATACATACATTCATCTTCACTACATCACAGGGACCTTTTTCTTTTATGTGATATTGATTTTATTCTTTGTTTATCCTCTCTTAAGGTAGAATTCATTTAAGTACTTGCTGCTTTTAATTATAGACATATAGGTTTTTCCTCTTTTTAGGAATACCGAGATTGAAATATTTCAGTTTACACTTGCAATTGAAAGTTTGCATGGGTTCTTAGTTCCTTTAGGATGTTGTCCATCTTATGACTCATCATTAACAAACTTCTGTCTGTTCCAAACACTTACTGGACCTTTACAGTAGCTCAGACAAAATCTATATCTCATTCTATCATAGAATCATAGAATGGTTAGGGTTGGAAAGGACCTTATCATCTAGTTCCGTAAGAACTAATTACAATTAGAGCTGTCATACTTTTATTGTAAAAACATGCCATCTGAAAACTAAATATACACAAATCCTGGCTTTTATTTGCTGTTTTTGTCTTCTTAGCTCCTCTCTGAAGTAGAGCTCATGCTTGAAATGTCAGTGATATTCTTATTTCCTATTTTCATGTATATTTGCAATCACAAGCTACAAGCCAGCTCTTCTGGAATGCTTTATGAGAGACAGCCTTGAATTTTTTCAGAGTCTCAGACAAAATACCCAATACACTGCACCTTGTAGCTCCATAATCTTTTTAAAGTTTAACTTTAATTCCTTTTGCCAAAGACAAACCAACTCTTTTCTTATACACAGGTAAATTAATCCAGTAAGTAATAAATAACTTCAGGCACATAATTTACAACCTAAGTAAAGCTAAAGAACAATCAAACAGCATTTTATTTTTCAGTGCTGCCTTCTGTTAACAACAGAAGAGGAAGAAAATTATGTTTTTTATTAGTTGAACATTCCATATTTTGAGACTTTTAATTTTGGTATTTGAGTTCCTTAGTCATTAAATCATCTTCACTAGGCATTGGCACAGTGTAGCATTTATCTTCTCTTTCCAGGTAGGTGTACTAAGAAATGTTATTTTTAAAATGTGATTGATCACAGAGAAATGCTCAAAAAATCTGGGCATTGTCATCCTTACTTTATTCATTTTCTGCTGTTTATCTGCATCTCTCAATCTATTGCTTTTAGGGAAAACTTTTAACCTTACATAGTTCATAGAAGAGGATACAATCTCAGCCCAGAAAGTATTACTGTTGAAGTTTGGCACAGCTATAGCATACCTCACTCAAGTGTAAAAGCTACCCGTATTGATGTCTGAAGCTTTTTCAAACTATACACTTTGCTCACAGACAGCCAAGGAGGCAAAGAGTAATGAAACTGTGTGCATGTGTCTATATATTATCCTGAAGACTAGATTATATTTAAGCAAAGCCAGTTCCTGAATTGGGTAATTTTCTTCCCTCTCCAATGGGAACTGAAGAGTAGTGGATACCTTGTAATTCACCAGTCTTTGGCAGTGTATTACTCTTGCAGCTGTGGACAGCTTCAGGATCAGATCTAAGAGAAATGACCTGTGGTATATATTAAGATGCTTGCACTGAAGTCAGTGACATTCCCTTGATGTGAATGAATTAAAGATCTTAACCTGTAAGACCAGCCTAGCTGTAAATTAAACTTTTATATATTGTTGCAAATTCATATGCTATGGTGATGTATTTGAGATCTGGTCTGTGGCTTGAAATACTAGCAGTCAAAAACGAAGAGCAAATTATAAAGAACATTTCAGGTACTGGGTATAGAAAGATTTCAGTTTAGGAAACACAGACTGGGGAGATTTGGAAAATTAATTACATTTAGGAAAAGATGGGCACAGTTTTGTTGATTTTCCTGAAATCACTTGAAAATGAAATCAGCTTTGATGAACTGTCCTTGGGGACAATATTTACAGATTAAGATATAAAACTGAAGAAATGGGGCCACTTGATTCCATACTGGACATCATCTGATAGAAAGAAAATCTAAACTCAGAGCTAGCTTTTGCATAATCCCAGTTGAAATAAAGACCTCTTAATTCTTGAGTATCTTCCCATCCTATTCACCAGGACTGTGACATTGGAATTCTTTTCTTTGCAATCTTTTCTATGCTTTCATAGCTGAGAGTGACGAGGAGGTTCTCTTCTGAATGAGTACTAAAGCATCACATAACTGATATTCCCATGCATAACATTTGTTCAGTCTGTTTCTGGATATCCCTTTGTTTTTCTGAGGACCTCTCAGGAGCATGCTGTGGGCCTGAGCAGATTGTTTCAGCATGCCACATATTGTCTGTTGCCATAGAGTAGACATTTTCACTGTCAGTAGACATAAACTTGCAGGACACAGGGAAAAAAACCCAATGATCCAAACATTTCCATGGGGTATAGAGGTACGGATTTGAGTAATTGGGAGCAGGTTTGTAAAGCTTATTCTCCTATATGTGAAGAAGGCCACTCAGATATTGTACATTAAGAAAACAAGGTGTTTCCTCCATTTTGAGGCTTTTGTGACAGAATTCATGTTATTTACCTATATCACAAATGCCTAAGACATTTTAAATCTTTTTTTTAATGAAAAAAGGAACATATTCTGAGATGAACTGTTACTTATTTTGTATTATCTCTTTAGCTAATCTAACATTAGGTTTTAATCAAGAATTGTTTTGAGGATGAGAAGTCCTAGGAGCAGAGTGCTGTTCCTTTGCAAGGACTGGGGAGGGAAAATGTGGAACCAACCTGAGAACAACTGAAGTAGAAAGAAGAAATGGCTACAAGGTTTAGTAGAATCATAAAATCATACAATAATTAGGGTTGGAAAGGACCTTAAGATCATCTAGTTCCAACCCCCCTGCCACAGGCAGGGACACCTCACACTAAACCATGCCACCCAAGGCTCTGTCCAACCTGGCCTTGAACACCGCCAGGGATGGAG
>JANHGB010039513.1:0-34694 GCA_026283785.1 Coracopsis vasa
GTCGAGGGGAAGACAGGTGGCAGAAGAGGCAGTGATGCTCTAGTGAAGGGGAGAAGGAGAAAATGCTCACCGTTGTTGCAGGAAGTGACGGTAAAACAAAACAAAAACAATGACAAAAAATATTGCCATGCCATGCAAGATTTTTCTTCTGCTTTAATCTTTGCAGAACTGTTGAAGCAATTGGAGAAGCATGGGTGTAACAGCAGGGAGAATTTGGTCCAGCTACCTGACAGATAGGTATATGTCTTCCTGGCTTGAGCAACATACCCTTAAGACTTCTGGACAAATTCTGGATCTCAATTAAACTGATATAAATCAGGAATTATTCATCACTCTTAGTCCTGGGTTATTCCAGCATAGCTGAGGCTGGAATGTGGTCCCTTAAAGGCATATTTTCACTTTTTGGGGAAAATTCAGATCTCTGGCTTTCATATAAACCTAGTCATGTCACAGAACTCAGCAGAATCCCTTGGACATGCATCAGTGTAATAAAGATCAGAAGTTAACTGCATATTTTCAGGCCACAATTAGTTGATTTAAGAAAGAATTTAATCTTTCATTTTAGTGTAAGTTGCTTAGGAGCTCCAGTCTCCTCCTGTTGTTTTCAATTATCCAGGATGGCTAACACCAGCAGTTATCTACTTTAGTGACTTAGATCACTGAAACTAATAATAAGTCACCCAAAAGCACAAGGGTTGTGTTTCTGCAGACTGTAGTGATAATGAAATGGCCCTCCTCTTCTTCTTGCTTAGAAGAACTGTAGTTTACTAGGCCATAAGCACAATATAACATAGATGTAAATAGCTAGAATGCTGCCGTAGTTCTTTTCAAAATTTAAATGGGTTTAATTATTATTTTAAGGTTGAATTTCTTACTTTCATTGTGTCTAGTCCTGTTGCCTTTGAAGTCCAGAACAAAACTCCAGTCAACTGTCTTGGCAGCAGAACAGGTCCAAACCCCTGGTTTTAGAAAGAAAAAAACCCAGTTTTTAAGGAAAGGGTCAAAAAATCAGCATTTCATCCCAGTCCTATGTAAAAGACAGTCCAAGGTTTTGTTTATCACAGGCAAACTCATTTTTATGGTGCTCTTTGTATTTTAGAACTGCAAAGCAAAGTAACATTGATTTAAGTTGTTTGCATTTGTACCGGCAAGGCAAAATATTTTTATTACCTTTTTCTATTACTTATTGTATGAGCTTTTGTTGTTTACTTGGAGGTTTTGTCTTTTACTACAAGTTTGGAACTATTTATTATTGCTTGGTATTTGTGCTCTGTTCAAAAAATGAGAGCACTTTTTTTTTTTTATTATGGATAAAATGTTGAGATGGCTGGAGGTCATTTCAATATGGCTTAGTGAAATATTTATTGTTCCTTTTATTCTCTGTACAAGATTTTTGGCCTCTTTTTTTCCCTTATTGTCACAATGTTGAGTTCAGCATGTGTCTACCATTTCATTTGTACGCTCGTTCAAAACAACGTTTGTTCCAGTTTCAAGTTATAAAAATAAATTGGACATTTGACTTGATCTCCAAATCTTGTCTTTCCTGTTTTTTTGAAATTGAGGGGTGGGAAGGGGAGAAAAGAGAGGAGTGAGGAGTTGAAGCTTCAGTACAGATGATAGAGCTCATGCTGTATTTTCTCTCAGTTCGGAGTCTGTCAGGAGAGAATTCTCGTTTGGGGAGGACATATGAACACCTGCGTGATGCTAAAGCAGATGCTCAAGTCCTGCTTACATCCCTTGGACTTAAATAATAATGTAAAGTCTTTCCTGAGTAGGGCTCTTGAGAGAAAATGGTAGGATAATGCTTGAGACAGTCAAACTTCTCATATGAAATAATGTTACATTCGGGACAACTAGAGCAGTTTTCTGAAGACAGTGAGAAGAGTTTTGTTCTTGTGTTTCTTTCCATCCCCATAAACTTAACGGTGTGCTGTGTGCACCTAAGTTTGTTAATGTGTTTTGCTTCTTGGATGCCAGCATAAATAGGGAGAACACTTACCTATTTAACGGGGAACTGAATTTGGTTATTATTATTTAGTATTATTATGTGAGAAGCACAAAAAGGTAACTGCAACTAAACATTTGTTCCTCCTCCTCCTCAGCCAGGGACAACGGCATACACAGTTAAAGGCAGAATTTTACACAATTTGCAGTTTGAGGATAAAAGCTGGCAGCTACAAGCAGTTCACTATCCTGATGCTCTTTATCAAGCCAACCTGATAGCAAATGCATGGAAATCTTAAATGAGAGAATTGTTATTGAAACCATTATTGGAAAGCTCAGGAAAGTTTTGGAGTGTCGGAGACCAGATTCTGATTTCCTGGAGGCCCTGGTCCAACAAAACATGTAACAGGCTTGTGATTCAAAGCAGGTGGGTAATTTAAATTCATTTCAAAGGAACTGCTCCTGGACTTTAAAGTATTTGGCTCAACTCAGAAGTCAGGAGGGAAAGCTAAGTGGTTTGTGCTACAGAAGAGCTCTTACAGATGGTCCCTTCCTGATCTCAGGCTTCCTGAATCTACAATCTAAATTTAGCTATGTTTAAGTGCTTTGCTGGGTCAAGGCTTTGAAAAGTTGCACTCATGAAAAACTGGTGAAAATGAAATCAGAACCCAACGCTGACAATTATATTAGTCAATAGTTCACGCTGTAATCCCCAAAATGCCACGTTTGTTTTGAATACCTTCTGCAGTGAGCTGTAAAAGCTGTAACATTTTACTTCCAAATTTTGTACAGTTTGCATTTGAAGGGGGTGCTTTTGACACCCCATAAACATGACTTCTCTCTAGTGGATCTTTACACTGCTCTGTCATTTTGTCAGCTTTAAAGGCCTTGCAGGCCTTGCAGATGTTGATGTGGTGTTGGAAGACTTAGCAGCAGTAGCTGCTGCTGTGCATCCTGGCCTGTGGCCGTGAGGGTTTGGAAGCACAAACTCCAGTCCACTGCTCTGTTAGGGTAGGTGTAGTTAGGTATGTGCTCATCAAAGAGAAGCATGGACCTCCTGGAAGTAGTAATGCCTTAACTCATCGCTTTTGGATATGCTAGTGCTTGTCTGTCAGAGCCCTGACTACTCACACAAGTTGGCATGAGGGGAAAAAGCGGGATTAGGCCCTTTTGACAGAGTAAATGTGAGAAATCACACAAACAAGGCTGCAAATAACTAAATACAAATGAGTTTCTTAGCAGTATCCTCTGGTTGGATGCTCCTGTTTTGCACACGCTTCTGTAACACATGAACTCTATTGTAATCAGCAAAAAAGGTTCAGAAAAATCTTTGCTAAATCCAAATGAAACTAATGAAGTTCAAACTTTGATATGAAAGAAGAGGTATTTAAGTCAGCATTGTAATTATTATAATGAAGAAATGTGTTATAAAGGTGATTTAATTTCTCAAGGGCCTCATTCCTCACACTGATTCTACACCATATTTCTTTGGATTCAACAGATTTACTCTGGATTTACATACATATTCCATGGATTGAATCTAGCTTAATGGTTTTACATACAAAAAATTTAAATGAATTATAAGAACACAGAATAGCAGTGGCCATTGAACTCTAACTTCATAACTGAGATGTTTCCACCAGAAAGTGTAGTTAGCAGGTTACATTTACCCTATCAAAGGACAGAAAGATGCCATGTGATCTGTACATCCAATTAAACCAGCTTGAAAACTGAGCAATCAAAATGAAAAGCTTGTGAACAGACCAATAATTATACACAAAAATAATTGAGGAAATAATTTTGAATAATGAATATATTTGAGAAAATTGTGATCTATTTGCAGACAGCTTGTAAGCAAAAAAGAGGCAACGTTTGCTTAATAGTTGATTTGCTTTGAATTATTCTCCTTGCTCAGTTAAACACTGACCTTTAGCTACTCATTGACAACATGCATTTCGCTGTCTGACAGATGACAGACTGTTCTCTGGGATCACATGTGGTAGGGATGGAAAAGACCTATTCACTTCTTTTGCCCATCCACGTCCAATGCAAGATTATTTCTTTCAGTACTTTTCCTCAACAGGACATTATGCAGAACAGAATAAAATTTAATTTTATAACTACCCACCCACTGAAAAAAACCCTCGCTGTTAAGAAAAGATTCTTCATTCAGTTTAGTCACCGTCCATTTCCCCATGGGTTTAATCACAGGATATAATGACATGGTGCTACATTTATTAAGAGCAGACACCTGCTTTGGGGCTTGGTTGGACTGTAGTTCGAGTGTGAGGCTAGTTTCAAAAGATGTTCTAATTCTTCTATTTCCCATACTAATCAGGAACCCATTGCATTATACAGACAATTTACTGATTTACAGATTATTTTTTCTGCACAAAAATTAGATGTCAGGTTCCTTTGATGTGTATCTTTTTATTTATTTCTTGTTTTGCCAACCTGTGAAATACCACCTGTGCAAGTGAAGACCACTTACATATTTTCATGTAGAGTTGACAAGTGCCAGTGCTGATTATGGTAGAAGTCATAGGTATCATCAGAGAACATCAAAGCTATGGAAAATGTGAAAGAAAACAATCATGTTTTAAAGATTCCTATAAACTGGCTAGAAATTACAGTAATGCAAAAAATACATGTTGCTTTTTAGAAATATTTTAAGCATAAAGAATGGATGTCCAAGGACTAGCAAGTTATATGCATGAGTGTGCAAAAACTATGTATACATTTCTGTGTACTTAACAGATTCAAATTTCAAGTGCACTTGTACAAAGCTAGAGTATAATGTTGATTTAATTTGAATTTCTCCTAATTACACTATATCCTTAAGATTGCCAGTTTACTTCAGCAAAGCAGATTTAAAATGGGTATTACAGTGATAAATGAAGACCCCTTGCTTCCCCTCTAGAAATCACAACTGGAATAGCCATTGCATGTGGGCAATGTCTATATAACATTCTCGTAGACACTATTAAAGTCCCTAAGATGCTGGATTTTATTAGAAACCAATAGATCATAAAGCGAAGTTCGGTGACTATCCAGGCTAATGTGGGGCATGTGAAGTTTCCACAGTGCCAAATTACCACTACGAGGTATGTTTATAATTATTTTTCTTACTGTATTTATTAATTCATATGAAAAAATGGACGTAACTATCTGCTTGGGGAATGTGAGTCTTCACTTGTCATGGTGCATGGGTCTTCCCACTGGTGTGAGATGTGGAAAGACGAGTGAAACTATGATAAATGACAAAAGCCAAGGACACATGGAAACACTCCAGAATGAACTCTCGTAATTTCACTCTCCATGATGAGATGGTGAGAAGAATTTTTGCAGTGAAGAAGGAAGCCAAAGGAGTAAAGTTTTCATATGATATATTCCCAATGTGAACTATCAGCAAAAATAGGGAAAATTGATATTGATAACAATAGTAGTTTCTATTCAGGATGTGGCTGCAGCAATTTAGTCAGAAACCAGGCACTTATCACAGAATACTTTGAATTCTTAGCAGTGATGTAACATAATGCAGCTTCACTGAGAAATGCACCATTCCTCCAAAATACCCCCAAATGACTGACAGAACGAAATGGTACAATTTCAGAATTAGAAGACAAAAGGGAAGGAGATGTTAAGAGATATAAACAAGGGAGAAAATCATGTTTCACATGGTAATAATGTTCAGATGAAAGGAATGTGTTGGAGGATCACTGATGAATCAAGCCTGTTAGACATTTCAGAATACCTAAGTGAAATGGTGGTTTAAATCCCAGTTTAGAGGTAACTTCAGTTCTAAGACTCGCTGATTTTTAACAAAAAGCCTTGCATTTCCAAATGACTTTTGGAAATAAGGCAGTAGTCCAACAATATTTTAGAAAAAAATCTCCTGTCATAGATACTATTCTGCTCATATTCCAATGGCTTAAATTACTACATTTAATGTCTGAACATTTTTGAACATAGAGAAATCGGAATGCCACACTCATCATGTTTCAGTTTATGGCTTAACATCATCTTTATGAAAGAGACACCTGACTCCTCACTCCTTATATTTCAGGTATAGAAACCCATCACTGTACCCAACAGAGAGCACAAATTCAGGGTAAACAGCACATGGCCAGGAGAGTGATCTAACCATTTTATCAGATATGAAAGACTGCAGAATATTTTCCAGGTCAGTATGGCTCATAAGTGTTTTAGTAGTCCTATGGAGAAAGTCCATCCATGATCCTACGATACTTCCGCAGCAAATACAGAAATGCAGAACAGTGGAACTGACCAATGGAGATGGAGATATGTTTATGAAGATGGATTCTCTTCCTAGATGTGGATCTGAAAGCAGGCTTTTTTTTTTTTTTCAGTAGCAAATTAGCGAAATACATTTTCTAGTTCTACTTTGTGAGGGAGCAAACCAAAATGGGACACTGCCTAGTGTGAATCAGCTTTGTTCCCTTGTGCCAAGGTAGCTACGCATGCTTGTGTATCACCAGAGAGTTATTTTCACATTTGTGCTGTCTACCCCAGCTTGATAGATGGTTTTAATATCTGATATATTTTTCAAAAATACTAACATGTTTTTCATATTTTTTTAAAGCAAGAAGTGTTTTAAACCAAATTACCTTGATTGCTTTGCGATACTGAGACGTTCCCAGTAAGTCAGTCCTCAAAAAGAGTAGCAGGAAGCATTATCTCTTGGTAAATTAGACTGTGCATGTCAGTAGGAACTTCTGTGATGTATGTGAATGATCAGCCAGCAGAATTAAGTAGCTTTTTTGTCATTTCAGTCTGATGTAATCTCTCAGGCTATTTTTCCCAGAAGTATGTACTTGTCTTGATATGCAGAAACTCTGGCCACAGAGTTCACATGATTTTCCATACTCAGAGACTGTTTCTTTTGTTAGCTCTTATTCAGACATGATTTCATGTTACCACTTTAATCCTGGTGATGAGTGATTCCTCAGTGTAAAACCAGTATGTTTCTCTTCACCATGCTGTTTTCCCACAGATGAGGTTTTGGTCAGTCTTCCCCTGGCCAGGCAAGACTGGACACTGATTTCTCCCTAAATTGTTAATATGTGAACTAATTTGTGCAGGTAATTGTGCCTCAAAGGAAGTTTCTCAGTTCCTGCAAAACACTCCTGGCCCAGAGGACTGGTGATCTGCTTTTGCAGTTCTCCCACACAATAGCTGCTTAAGAAAAATAGAAGCTGAATTCAGATACTTTGAGCACAGAGGACAGTAGGAAAACACACACTCCTACAGGTAATGTGTTGTTTGGCTTGCCTCTGTGTCTGCCAGGCACACACCATATTTCAGTTCATTCGAATTCCTACATGCTCCTGGTTTTCTCTTCGGGGTATCTTCTCTGTTCAGGAAGAGGGACATACAGGCTGAGGGGAACAAAGCCAACTTGGAGGAGTTACTCTCAAATCAGAGCAGGTTTTAAGGGATCAGTACTAGGAGAAGTTCTGTGCAATGTTTCATTAAAACCTTAGACGTTGGGCTGGAGGTACAATTTATTATATACCAAACCAAGTTTGGTATGTAATTCTATGATTCTGTGATTCTAAGTTGGAAGAGATCATAAGTGTGTTGAAGGTTGGTGGTGGTGTTCAAAGTGATTTTAATATCTCATTAAGTTCACCAAACAGCTTTTGGTCATGACAAAAGAGCATGATGGATCACAAGTGACAGGGAGACAACAACAATGCTGTTGCAAAATAAGGCAGATACCATGGGATGTATCAACAAGACAGTGTCTGCAAATTACATCATGTACTCTGTCCATTCTGGCCATCATTGGTGAGGATGTTGGACATTCAGCTGTGCGTTCAGTTCTTACTACTCAGGAAAAATGTAGTCCAGTGGAAGGATTTTCCTGAAGGGAGCAAAGGAAGTGTTCAGAAGTCTACAGTGTATGTTTGATGAAAATACTGAAATAATTGTCATTGTTTATCCTAAAAAGAGCAAAAGAAGGAATCAAAATGAAGCAGGGAGTTAACTCTTCCCAAGTAGGGAAAGCCATGTTGTAAAGATGTTCTCCATCATATGCCTCCATGGTACCTGGAAGAAGAAACATATTCACTGCACCTTCACAAAGAATTTCACCCTATACAACTCTCAAATCATTTCTTTGGCAAAGCTTTCCTTTTCTCACAAACCAGTGGTCATGGCTCCATTGATTGGCATCTTAAAAGAGCAGAGGTTTTTTAACATGTTTAGTAAACAAGGGAGTTCAATGGCAACGCTTGCCTTCAGCCAGGATTTATCAAGCATAAGTAGAGACCTGTGGACCAGATTCAGGCCTGGTGTAAACTAGTGCAACATAGCCTTTGAAAGAGCTCCTCCTTCTTCCACCAGACCTGAATTTAGCCCTTAATTTAACTCAGAGAAAAATGCAAATTAGCCTAATTAAACATACAGTTCAAGCAATCAAGATACTGGTTTTATACTATATTGATCTATTTTAAAATATCTACGTAGGACAGCTAAAAGCAAAGGGGGCAATTAATGTCTTTCCCTGGAAAGGTGTGAAAGGTACCTGTCAGGTTTCATTAAGTGTATTTATTCTTTCCTTTCAAATTGTGTCTCATTTGAGCAGACCACTCTTCTGGGTTAATGGTGACAGAAGACAGCAGCACTGCTGTAAGCGTCCTACACAGCAAATGTAGCCTATTAGTGAAAGATGGGGAATCCTGAAAATGAAATACTTTATTGCTAATGCCTCTGAAATACCCCATATGCCTATAACTGTCTTGGAGAAGCAATGGTGGAGCTTGCTACCTCTGGCTTTGTGAGAAAGTTAATATTTTTGGGCAGTACATATAAGCAGTAAGAATAAAAAATATTATAGTAGCTTTATGAATAGGGATCTGAAACACAAAAATGTTAAATTATTTGTCCAAAGTCATACAAAAAACTGTGAAGTAACCAGTTTTGTGTGGATCTCCTGAGTCCAGTTCTGGTGGGTTTTCATCTTGTTTCTCCTCAGTCCTTAAGGAACATCCATCCTTTGGCAGATGTGTTGTAACGGCAAGCTACATCCGAAGGTGTAAGAAAAAATGCTTTTCCATACAAGCTTCGCTCAGAGCCTGTGCAAGCCTCTGAAAAGTCTCCCATTGTTTTCAATGGGCCAGCCAAAAACTGTGAGGGACAAGGCCATCCTCTACTCTCAGGGGGAGCACAGCGCAATTGTGCTGGACCACAACCAATGAGCCTGACCTCAGCCAACCAACACACCTGAGAGGTCAGAGCCTGACCTGACATGGAGAGTAAGAAGCAGGAGGGTGTTTTCCTGCTGGACTTGCTGCAGTGGAAGGGGTGGGAGGAGAGACAAAAGAAGTGAGAAGAGGCAATGGGCAAGGAGTCTTTGTATTTCCTGGCAAAACCTGCGCTGTGTCTTGTGTGCCTTTCTGTGAGTTCTTCTGGAGCAAGTACTGCAGGGCTGTGATCACAGCCATACAGTTTGCAAATAACCAACAAATGTGAGCAGCCATAAGTGTATGAGTTGTGACCTTTGACGGTGGAATAGATTTCCCTCATGATGCTGAGATTCTTTGACAGCTGAGCCTGACTCCAAGTTTACATGTTTTGTCAGGCCAGCATCTCTCAGGGTTTGTGGTTAGGGTGGCCTTAGCGTCAGTCACTGTGTTCAGTTCAGGCTGTGAAAGAGATGCTGGGCCACAGCAGCGATTATTTGGATATTTCTCCAGCTGAAAATCTGCACATCTCTGAGCCTGACATTTTCTTCTCAGTAGTTCTTAATGTTTATATGGATTTTTAAGAAGTATAATTTATGCCAGTGCCATTTAATGCTGCACCTTTAACCAAATATAAAACACTACCCATGCTGCTTCTGATTTAGCCTTTTTGGCCCAGTTGCTGCACATCATTTTAGCAAGGGAAAGGTTGTCTGCAGCATGAATCCCCCAACCAGTGAAACTACTTTGTCTTAATTACCTCAGGACAAGAGAGTGCCCCTGAAGCAATCATCTTTGTTTGTTAACACACCCTATCTGCTGCACTACTCCCCATAAATAAAACATGACCAAGATTACAATGTCATGTTCCCATGGACTCCAGACCTTGGTAACTGCTCAAGTAGAATGCACAAAAACATCCCACAGCAACCTGGTACGTATTGGAGGGCATATAGAAGGGATGTTTCTCATTCCTAAGCAACCACATGCATACTGGCTTCTAATACTAAACACGATGTTTGCTTGAATGCTAACAGGACGTATAAGACATATTCTTTCTCGCCTTTGTCGTGGGTAAACAGCAGATCCCAGGCCACATCTGTAGCTACTAAAAATCAGCAGAAGCTCCAAGATCTGGCCAAAGTGTTTACCTTCTGCAGATTGCCTTATTGGAGCTCACACCCACAGTATCAGCAATTACCATGGCATTTGTAGGAGAGGGTTGTAGGTGATGTTAAAGAAGATTTAAGGATTTGCAATCGTTTTGTCTTTGTTTTCTCTTGTTTTTCCCTGTAAGCGTTTGTCCATTAGTGCATTGGCTGTGCTCCCCAGGCAGGATAGCACTTGATTACTCAGGATACGATAAATGAATGCTACAAACAAACAGACAGGCTTCTTAAATATCTGGGAGGGGGAGGTAACAGGTACCAGCTGTGAAACAGTTTCCTAGGTTTTGATTCTTACAGGCAAAAATAGAGTGTAGGGTCACTCCTGCACTGAATAGTGTCTTAATCTGTGGTTGATTTCACTAAAATTAAGGGGCACTATAAGGCTGGTTTAATGGAGATTAAAATAAGGGCAGTGCAGTATTACCTCCTCTGAGAGCAATTCAGTGTTATAGTAATGGGTAGAATGAAGCTGCCCGCGTACTCAGAAATGGCCTCCTGCTCATCCTAGGAGGAAGGCATGTTCTACTGCCATCCTTAAGGGTCTTTGGCTTCTGGTGCAGTGGCAATCTGGACCAGTGTGGTAAAAGAGTAGGGAAGAGGGGCTGGTTGGAGATCTGGCATTTTCTGCTAATTCTGCTGTGCTGCTCAGGAGCCATGTGGCATCAAAAGGGTTGAAGAGGGGTTCTTCTGACCTTCTGGTTGTACAGGCCACTTCTGTTACAGAAATGCTCCATTACACCTGCATTGCATATGGGCACATGGGGGACCCAAGTGAGTCAATTTCAATGTACTCTCAGCTCTCCCCTGCTGTCTTTTTCTTAAAGAAACAATGTTTTCCACTGTGCTCCTTTCTGTCCTGAAGAAAACCACCACTAATCCTGATATGAAACTGCCTTATACTGGTCCACAGATCAGCTACAAAGACCACTGGCAGTGCTGGTCCTTCTTCAGAGAAGGTTCACAGGGAAGATCCAAGGTATGGAAAGAGGACAATTAAGAAAATGTCTCTTTAGATGATGAAAGAGATATCTGAGGTCTGTAAAATCGTGAGGACGGATAGGGATGGATGAAATGATGCTGGCTGGGGAAGATCAGAAATGGTTTTTCACCCCATGTGCAGGTGAGCTGCAGGATTCTTTGCAGTATGTTTCTAAAGGTTTGCATGCTTTCAAGGGGAGGCTCTGCAAGGTCGCAGAAAACAAATCTGAGGATTCCTGAATACACAGAAACATCTCTGGCCTAGAAAGTTGCTGAGCCACAAAGGGCTGGGAACTGGAAGACTATTTAGAGAAATGTTGTACATGTTGCCTTGGTTTTAGATACTTCATATGCACTTGTATTTGGGCACTGCTGAAGAAAGAAGTTCTGATCCCACACATTGCTGCTATAGTCATATTCAGGGGCTGACAGTCAAATCTGCATGGCTGGTGTTATAGGCTGCTGTATGCGCTTCACTTTTGAAACAGTCTTCAAAGGCCCTTCTAGCCGGGGCCATGTCAGATGATTGCAGCAGTGGTGTTGTATTTGTTCATTCATAATATCTCTGTTTCTGTCATCTATAACGTACAAAAGAAACATCCTTCTATGACCAGTCAGCTCTCAGTGCCTCTGCTCAGAGAGTCATTTGTGCCAACTGCCCTGGTGTTTTGTTGTGAGAGAGACAAACATCTCCTGCAAGGGGAACCAACAGCTCTTTTTATACAGGACACCAAACAGGCAGCAGAAAGGGCACACAGCTGACAGGCTGTTCCACAGATTATCAAAGGCAACTGCCTGCCAGTGCCTTGACCTAATGCTTTGGTCAGGCCACGTATTTCATTCATTTGTGATTTCAGAGGTGCTTTTTGAAGGCAAAACCTCTTTTCTCAGCTAGTTGCTCTAAACGCAGGACTCTAAGTCTCTGTAGAATACTCCACTCCTTTTAATGATTTGTGCCATGTCACTTACAGAGTTCTTTTTTGCAGCATTGCAATAAAATGATATTTCCCTCTCTTGTGCTTTCTTCCTACTACTGTACTTTCAAGTTTTGTTTTGTTTGTTCAGTGTTGTCTTGATAAATTCAATATTGTTCTTCCTGCTTTCCTCTCTCATCTTTGCCTTTATTGTTGTCCTGATTTAAAAAAAATCTGCTTTATTTCTTGGACTTAAATCTCTATATCTGCCTTCTTATCTCTTGCAGTTGCCTTGTTTCCTCAGATACATCCCTGGCTTTTATCCAGCATCTCACAGCCTCTCTTGGCAGCTTTCTGCTAAGCGTCTTCTGTTTCTTCCTTTGTAGCACCATTATTCAGGTGGGTTTTACTCTGTGATTTGCTGGCTTGCATCACTCAGGATGGCACACTGGAAGTTATGTAAGCACTGGAATTTTTTATTTAAAAGCTATAAGGTTAAAAAGTCTAAAAAAAGAAGTGGGTGAAAAAGAAGGATGGCCAAAGCAACAGAATAAGCTCTAATCAAAGTTTACTGCAAGAAGAATCTGCTGGACAGCAGCTTTGGTTTGCAGGGAAATATAGGGAGTTGTGTGTGCGAGAGCAAATCTCCATATTGTATCAAATCAGTGTGGCTCTAAGTCTCCCTAGCTAAGGGCTTGGCCCTGGTTGTTAATCCATTTATTTTGCTCAGAGACCTATCATCTGCAGAATATTTCAGTCATTTTGCAGCTGGGGAGAGAAACCTGTTGGGGCAGATTTATGTGTCCGTGCAGAGGAGTAAGGCTATTGTAAACCTGCCTGTGCCCAGGTGTGCGGGTGGAGCTGCTTCCCTCTCCCACGGGCAGGTAGACAGTGGCTCCCAGGGACGGTTGAGCTGTCATGGGGAGGGCTATAGGCTGGTGGTAGTGCTTCCTGCTCTGAGGAAAGGGCAGGAGGGGGACTGCTTGCTGCCGGAGCTGTCTCTGAGCTTTCAGCCTCCCAGGGCTGCTCCTGGGCTGACTCACTGTCATCACCTACTGCTGTCTCAGGGCTGGGCCTGGAGGTATGATCTGAGCCATGATTTGTTGATGAAAGGATCTCATAATACAGAAAGTCTGAGTTACTGACCCCTGAGCCCTACTAATTAAAGGTTGGTAATCCAGGAGGTAGGGGGACCTGAAAAATCACATTTAGTCCTATGTAAACACTGGTTACTGTAGACCCCTGTTTTCACATGCTGACACTAGGGGATACTCCAGACAGACCAGCAGAGTTAGCAGACAGAAACTGGCCTTGTAAATCTGAACTGCCAGTTTTTGCGACAATGAACAAAAATGTAATATTTTTAACCAAATGTATGTGTCATAACTTGGTGACCTCAATGAATACGCTTTAATTAAGTCCTTTTGTTTCTTTTCACCCCTTTCCCCCAAAGCAATTCCAAGTTTTTGACAGGAGCCAAGCAAAGTCTGTTGTGATTATTATGTATCTGACAGAACTGTGAATGACCCACAACTATAAAAACACAATATACCAGCTCCCGTCTTTGGCTTTTAGGCAGGACTAGCTGTAGCCATTACTGGGGTAATGAGAACTTCTCAACTCTGTGTGATGTGTTGCAGTCATCCCTTAGGGCAAAGCTGTGTACCAGCTGCCCTGAGCCTGCACTCTTCTTCTGAAATCAGGGGACCCAAGCTGATGCATATCAGCTCAGGATTTGGCCCAGAGACATTTGCCTTTGTCTTGGGAAAGGGACATTCTGTAACTACCACTGGAGTTGGAAACCTGGCCTAAAGGCATGAAGCATAGATCATAGGAGCTGCAGGTGGGATGGAGCTATGGAAGCCCTTCAAACAAGTTACAAGAAAAGGTTCAGAAAGCCTGAGTGATGTGAAAGATGCAAAATAGGGGACAGACAAAAGAAGCAAGGAGAGAATCAGGAATGCATGGGAACAAAATCTGGGCCAGAGAAATAGGAAAGCAGTGAGAAAGAGCAAGGCTTTGTGGGAGGTGAGGATCAGAGTGGTTAGCTGGGTTTCAACGCTGGGCACCTGAGTGGGAATTGGGAGAAGGAGGAAAGATTTGGAACTTGGAAGTGCTCTTTTCCCAGTTGGGATAATAAGATATAGGAGGACCAGGAGGTCCCAGCAAGGTGGTAACTGGTATGATCTGAGGCAAAGGGCTACTTATGAGTGGGACTGGTGAAGCAGGTTTGAGATGTACTTGAAGAAGCAGGTGGGGAAAGGAGCTTGGCAGAACAGGTAATTATTCTGCTTTTGCAGACCTATGGAGAATGTTCTGAACTCAGAAGAGGATCACAGAGAGTCAGACCATTGAAAATAACTAAGTGGATGATCTCATTCCATTATTTTTAACTCCATATACCATTGATAATTAATTTGTCTGACACCATATTGATTTTCTGTCTCTTGTTTTATTGTCAGTGTTTTGTTTGCAATATATAACTGGTAAAGTTACAATTAACCTGTATAGACCTGTACAAACACATCTGTGCATGTTTAGAAGCACAATATGAACATGATGCCTTGAAATGATGCTTACAATGTACAGTAAAATATACTAATGAAAAAAATTATGAGTAGGGTCCTTTGATGGGTGTGGGTAGAGCTAGAACTGATGCTATACTAAGCCCTGTTTGGGGAACACAGTAGATACCTCATCGTGAAATTATTCCTGTTTCACCCATATCTAGGACAAAAGATCTGTACAAAATATTCTTCTGTAGATTTTTTTTTTACCTAACTGATTAGCATTTCTAAGGGAATATTTGTGTTCAAGCCAAATCAGAATACTTTACATTTCTTAAAAGAACTTCCCTTCTGATAACATTAAAAACCTTGATATGCATATGCTAAACTTGTGATTCTCTGTTTTTTCTTGGTGGTGTGACATTGTGTTCATTATCGTACATGTAAGCTTTCTTGCTTCCAGTACAATTAATTTTGAATGTCCAGGATAGCTAACGTATATTTGCACACACATTGTCCTCCTTCTTTGACTTAGGTTTTCAGTCCCACACTGTGAAACTCAGTCATCAGGAACAGCAGTTCCTTTTGGTAATTTGCTGTCATAGCTTCACCCTCACTATGTAAGTAAAAACATGCCCTGTCTCTGTAACCAAAATGCTAAATCCAAACAAGTAACAGTGGTCTCCTGTGCACCTTGGCTTCTGCACTATCAGTTCTGTATGTCAGGATTGCTTTGCTTTGCCATCAAAATGCATAGGGTCAACTGGAGACTGTTCCAGAGAAGCACCTCCCAACCATGATGAGAGTGCTCACATGTCCCCTTCCCCTCCCAGCTGTTCATTCTCCTGCAACTGAGATACCTGGACCTTCTAAAATGTATAATCCATCTGCAATTTCCCTGATGACTGCCCAAAACTGCCCTCCTGGCTGCCAACAGCTCTCAATACATCCTGGACAAGCTGACTAAACATCCTCCTTCCTCTCATGATACATGCCAGCAATCATGGCCATGCAGTGTTGTCACATCTTCCGACGGCTCCTTCTGGATTTTACATTATGTTATGGTCTGGAGGTAGCTGAGTCCTTAAGTTCTGGAAGGATGAGTAGGCTCCTAGCTCTGAATCCCCAGCCTCTGAGCACATGGTAGTTTATACTTAGTCACCAAAGCTTCCTCCTGAAGTTAAATGGTATGAAAATTTGTTTCAGAGGTTGTTTGAGGTGTTAAATAGAACTGTAGTAGCTATATTTTCTCTTGTTGTCATGGCTCATAGTAGATCATTAGGCTTTGTCATTTCTGATCAGAAATGGGCCCAAGCTAGAGCTCTTCATTTGAAATCTCTGGGGGACACCTGAGATTTATCCACTGAAGTTTGTAGAAAGCTACATAAATGGTGTTCTGGTGGTGGTCACTGATAGCTTTGTTCTTCTGGCTCAAGAGAGCACTCTTGGGTAAAGCTTGTCTGTGAACAAAACACAGCCTTAAGGAAGCTCTTCATCTATTAGAACAAAAGCTTAAGAAGCTAAGGACCATCACAAGCCTCAGAGCCTTCCACTCCAAGTGTGAGACATGCTTTGTGACCTTGCTTTATCCAGTATGCAGCAACATGTGCAGACAAAACCAGAAAAAAAAACACAACTAGGAAAACAAGAGGCCTGGCGCCACATACTCCTCCTCCATGGGGAGATGATGAGAGAACAAAGAACATGTGATGGATGTGAGACACATCACATAATGTGATGTCCTCAGATACTCAGATGAGCAAGTATCCAAGTTTTGACAGGACAGAAAGACACCTGAATTTCTGCAACAGATTTCAATGGAAAGTGAAGATGCTGGGGTGAGTGATTCAGTGCCACAGTACTCTTCTTGCAGTGACTGTTCATGGATCATCAAATTTAGTGGTTAGTATAGACATGTTTTCTTCTGGACATTTCATGGCATTCCTGACTTAATTAAAATCATGTGTTGTACTGCTGTGCTTTTTTTATTTTTTTTATTTTTTTATTTTTTTTTTATTCTTCCTTGTATGTAGAATGTCCTAGTTTGACTGCTGGTCTAGTGGCTATTTTCCAGGAAAACTGTTTTGTAACAGCTGGCACACGTTCCTTGACTTTAGCTCATAGACTATCAGAGTTGAAAGTCTGCCTATAATCATGTAATGGAGAAAGGGCATGTTTTTAACTTACATAGTGAGGGTGAAGCTATGACAGCAAATATCACTTTCCTTACAGGGAAAACTATAGATAGGCAAAAAGAAAAAAAAATAATTATGACTGAAGGAAGAAATTCTTCAGTTCTGCTCCCACATTGAGCAACTGGAAATCTGTAGGTGCATATTGCTGGTACCTGCTGTGACTACTTGCCTCTGGGAGGATTAATAACAACAATTCCAATACTTCCCAAAATGAGGAGCTGTTTTCAGTGGGGAAAACAAATTTCTTAGTTGCTTTTTGGAAGTGGACCTTTGAAGAGAATCCCTCTGAAAACGAAACTTCAGACAACCAACAACCATCATTTAATAGTGTCTCACTTAAATCTCACAGGGAGAACTGAAATGATAAAGGGTTTGGGGAATTTGCTGCCTGTAGCCATCAGACATATCAGATCCAACTCCAATCTTCAGCCATTGTAGTATCGTAGAGATTGTTGAATGTGATGCTTTTTACAAATTCTGATAATCTGGCTTTGTGATTTTTCAGGGTGTACAGGAGAGAATGGCTCACTGGGCAAGAGATGTTTGTGATATATTCAGGGGAAAACAATTAATGGATTTCTTTGCCCCTCTGAGTATTGCCCCACAGTTGGTGGGGTTTGGGAAGCTGTGTAATGGGAAGGCCTGACAGAGTTATTCATTAGCACAGGAGTTGCCTGTCTCCTTTACTTCCTCGGCTGATCCCTCTCCCATGATTTACATTGTTCTAAAGTAAAAGGCCAACAATTCAGAACATTTTCAGCTTTCATCTTGAGACACAGAAAATTCTGGCCTTAGAAGCCTAAGCCTGGCTCTAGTTGCCCCTCTATTGCAAACTGTCCTTGGTGCCTGGGGCTGAGAATCAGAGGCTCTGCTCACCTATGGCAATGTGCTGCTGGGCAGGCATGCTGTGCATATCCTGCATATCCAAACCTGCTTACCATGTTTGCTTGTACTGGGGTCCTCAGCCCCTAAGTTTTATTCGCTTATGTTCCATCCTCCCCTGCAGAAGACAGCTGGCTTTCTGGGTGACATCTCCAACCAGATACCTGCTGAAATGAGACATGCTCTTCTAGCATAAATCTAGTCTGCCTAGTGTAAAGATTCAATCTGGAAATCAGGCTCTAAGGTACATAATTAAAAAGGAAGTTGAAAATTATTTAAACATGAGTCTTAGCAGGAGAAAGCTGCAATCTGAATGTGTGCTTTAGCACACTGCAAATATTTAGTGGCTGTAGGTACATTAAATGAATCCATTGACTTGGCTTCCTCTTGGAGGTGAGTGCCTTGATATGGTGTGTGAGCTGCACACTCAATTGACATGTAGGAGGACATAAACCCTGCTTAGCTGAAAAAAATGTGACATCGTAAGTAGTGGGATAGTCATCTGCCTTCTTGCAGTCAGCATATTTGGATTCATTATCAGCTGGGTTTATTATGTCAGGTTTAATGCTTTGATGACTGTGGCTGAGCGAAGTGTGGTTGGCTTAACACACTGGCACAGTGTTAACGTCTACCCACGTTACAGCATATAGACATGCTATGTCATTGTTCCTATGCTGGGCAGAGGTTGGTCTCAACAGAAAAGTTAATTCAAAACAATGGAATTTTCTGTTGTAGATAATAAGAAATGGAAGTGTTAGATTTTGGGTCACAGTGTACAAAAAACACGATAGGAAAAACAGCGTGCATTGTTCCTGCAGATAAAACCAAAATAAACAACAAAACAAAGGCCTGCAGAAGCCAAAGAAGCTGCTAGAGAAAATGTGAAATCCACTTAAAAGAGAAAAAAAGCAGTAAGTCAGCACAGCACTAACAGGTAATGCAAAAGGTGACAAATAACATGTCTCTTCAGAACCGCAGACAATGCCTTCTCTTTTACAGCTGTTGTCATTTCATTTGAAGGACATTAGTAGCTTCATCTTTACTGCACTCATGGGAAGAAAGGAGAAAAGGCAGCACCTAGAAGTTATACTTCCCTGAAAGGGAGTGTTAAGGGTTATTGGGTAAGCTAAAAAGGTGAACAAAAAGTGAAGTGATGTCCTTGATGTTTGATGTTCAAACACAAAAAGAGAGAGAGCCAAAGCAGTGCATAGTTCAGGTTTTAGTCCTTCCTACATATATAGTGTCCTCTCTCATGAGGCATTTCTTGAAAGCAGAGTTTTTGAAGATATCAGATGTAAATGTATCACATAAGCAGCCTATCAAAACACAATATCCATTCTTGTGAAGCTACCTTTCCTAATGTGCTTTTTTTAGAGTACTTAAAACAGCAGCATTAAATGTGGTTAGCAGAACTTTTTTATACACTTAAATTTCTCGTCAATTGTATAACTTAACATATTTCACACCAAGTTCTTTCTTTTGTAGTTTTTATGAGCTTCCAGCTTGCTTGGAGAATTAAGGTATCTTATTCTGGATTTAAGAGTTACTTTTTTAATGCCAGTATTGTGCAAAGTCTTGTGTTTACCTTGCAGGCATCTTGATGTTGGTGGCAATGCAATTTATTCTTGTGATGATAAAAGACTGGCTGGTACTTGGTTCTTCTGTAAGCAGGGTGTTTTGAAAGTATGTTCTGATGTTTACTGGTTGGTTGTCTGGTATGTTCCTTTCCACATCCTGCTGACTGAGTCTCAGTACCACCTTCATGTTAATGTCCTGAGTTTGTAATAGTGTGTATCTGTGATATTTGTGAATAATATGCTCAGCCACTGCTCTGTGAGATGACTGAAGCTTTATCTTATCAAGGCAAGTATTTTCCTCACAAATACATTATTTCTCCTGAGATTACATTTCATCCCAACAGGGTCTCCTGATGGCAGTTTTGAGATGTTGCTAGTTCATCACCTATTTTATGCTTTGAACTTTGAGTCTCAATTTTTGTCTTACTTATCCTTTCACTGTTGGCTCTAATAAAGCTCTAACAACACAGAGACTATCTGCATTCATCTAGATATCAACCTGGTAAGGTCTTGTGTGGAAGCAATCGTCTCTTTGTATTTTTTCTTCTCATTGAGGTTTCCTATAATAGGCTGGAAATTTTTTCCTTTCTCTACTTAACCAGTTTTCACATGTCCTAGTAAATTGTTCAAATATTGCTAACAAACTAGTGTCTATTGTCTGAAATTACACAGTGTGGGATAACATTCATGATGAAATGCTTTACTGCTTTGTTTGGGATGGTCACTGTGGTAGTGTCTGACAGTTTGTTTCCAGGAGGATGGTTTTATATTAAACAGTATAGCATGAGCGTATCCCTTGTTTTGACCAGACCTTGTTTTTTCTCAATATGCTGTTCTCTGCAGTGCCCTGGCCAGCCTCCAAGTCAGGGAATAATTTTCTGTCTATAAAAATCCCTCTCAAAGTTACAAACAGTTGAGTTCTAAAGACTCTTGAATTTAATTTGCCAGGATGAGGAAATGTCAGCTTAAGATAATGAGGAGTAAGACCAAGATTTTTCTTTCTTCTCTTTTTTTTTTTTCTATTTTTTTCCAGATTTTGAGGAAATAGAACTTAAGTTTTTATTAAAAATCCGCAAACTGTTTTGGAATGTTGAACATTTTTCTCCTATTTTTTAACATATCCTCTGTTTCAGGCAGCTGTTGGGGTGTGTATCTCACAAATCAATCTGTACTTCTATTACAAAAAAAGATGTTATGGAATTGAACTCTTACATCATCCTGTAAATCATGTTTTCCAGTGTAATGAATGATCAATTTAAAATAGCATTTTTTGTTTGTTTAATAGACATTTTGATAAAAAGTTCAATTTTATTAAAAAATGTATTCATAAAAACATATTTCTCTCTTCTATTTTCCTCACTTTTCACTGACTGAACTGGGATTTTGTTTCCATGCAAATCCTTTCAAAAGAAAATTTTATCAGTTTTCTTATTGCATAACTAAAATTGCCCAATCATCTCCAGTATTCAAGTAAAAGATTTGCAAAATGCTGCAATGAAGAAGGAAGGTATGATTTATGAGCAAAAAATGGCTTGTATTTGAGCAAAGATGCCTGTTTATCAAGACTGCATGAAATCCCAAGTCACTGGAAAAAAAAAACAGCAACAAAGAAATGCACACTGGCAGTGTCACGAGAATGAAAATGGAAGTAGGAAATTTATGTATTGTACTGTATGGAACAAAATAGTTAAAGGTTGACATGTATTTTTTGGAACGAGAAAAATGGAATTAGTGACAAGTCCCTTTGAGATCCTTTGGGATGGAAGATGGCACATAGTGGCAGGATGCACAGTATTTGCTGTATTATTATAATCTTTCTAATTGTTCCGAGAAATAAAATGTACTTTGCTTGCCATCCTGTCCCTCAAATTTCCATCCCCTCTTAGAATATGCATTTGAACAGTATAAAATGATGTTTTGGCAAGCCCTGTTGAAGATAATTACACAGACACTTTATTTAGGTCAAAGCAACCGAGACTACAGTTTCTTCTTCCAAGTTCCTAGAGATTGTTATTTTTGCGGAGGGGTCATCTGCATAACTTAGAAATGAAGAGGCCCTTGCATTCTATATGAGGCTTTTTTTTTTTTTTTTTCCTGTTTGCCTTTGATCTGCACAGAATGAGGAAAACCTTCTCCAGTTTGAATTTCAGAATGACACGAATTCTGACTTTGGAGAATCACAGTGTGCTAGGAGGAAAAGGGAGGGCTAGTTAATTTTCTACAATGGCAGGGGGGTTGGAACGAGATGATCTTAAGGTCCTTTCCAATCCTAATTATTCTACGATTCTATGATTCTATGTTTTCTGTAAGAAAGGAAGGAAATATCTTAATAGCATGTTGTAACAACAAGCGTGTTGTGTGTGTGTGTGCGTGTGCACACGTGTGTATGAGTGCATGCACACTCATGCCTCCAACTCTGTGGTTGGATTTGGCATACAGAACCCAACTACTAAATAAAGCTCTGACAGGTTGTGTTAATCATTGCTACTCTTGGAAAACCACTTTCGTAGGCTTTAGTTTGTAAATCTCATGCATTACTCAGATGTTTAGTGCTCTCCTTCTGGGGAAGCATTTTGTAAACCACACGTGTAATTTCTTCTCTGTAAACAGAGCAGGAGAACCTAATTTTGGGGTTCTCCAGATTTACAAGGTAAATTTACAAATTTGCAAAAGCCGGTCCCAGGCTATGCACTAAAAGTTGCAATTACTGATGCATCCTAAATAGAACATGAGGCATGTTTTACAATGACATTGCCAGTAAGTAGTGATCTTGTGTGATGCATAAGCATAGGAAAAGCTACAGCAATTCACCCATCATCCAATTCAATGACGTTTCAGAAGACTTGAATTTGGCTCACTCTTTTCTCATGCAAAAGTAACAGACTAAGAGTACTTGGATGTCATATATGTTGATATTTTCTAAATAAGTTAAGAACTGTGATCTCTTCCTGCTTTTCCATGAGCTATATATCTGATGTGTTCCATATAAAATTATTAAATAACAGGACATCATGGGCAGAACTCCTTTAGTCCCTGACATTACAGTAGATGATTTCCCTACGTTTTTATATAGGGCCTATAGAATACCTATGTACTTATTCATATCTATGAAATCATAATCACATATTTTATGTGTATATTATTATAATTGTGTTTTAAAAAGATATTGAGTTCATATGTTAATTCAGAATATTTATTAAAATCAGAAAATGTCAGAAAAGCTCTTGCTGTCTTGAGACTACAAGCTGAAAACAGAGGGGTTTTTTGTATTGTCGCAGAACTCCAAAAGTCCTTCTGTAAAACTGTAGCTGTGTGGTGCTCTTTGGCTGATAGCCTGCGCAGTGTGGAGGGATGGCATCACGCTCCTGCTGTTACTTACCAAGTGATTCCCTCCTTGGCTTAGTAGTAGGGGAATATTCTCCTTCAGTTATCCTAGATATTATATATATACATACATATAATTTTATTTTATGGAAAATAATGGAATCTTTCTTTAATCAGAAACAGGAGAAATTTAGCATATATTTAAATAAGTTTATTTTGGGGTTCTTTTTTTTGAAAACATATGTACTACAGGCATGCTGAATTCCATTCCATCTTATGTTACTTATTCTTCAGAAGTGTTTTCCATTCTTATATTTCCTACCTTATAATAGGTGTAGAAGCAGGGGAATCATCTAAGACCAAAAGGAAAAGAAGGAAAGGAAAAAAAAAACCTTTGCTAAGGTGATAGAAGTTTATACAGTCCTTTATTTACTCAATCAGAGGACTATATGGCTGTCCTGTGAAGTGGAATCATTTAATTAGGAGATGGTACAAGTATTCAACCGAAGTGCTACAGCTAAATTCTGTAATTGTCACATGGAGCATTAACTGTATCTTCTTGTATGCTGTCTGCCTCTATAAGATTGCATCAGTATGATCTATTGTGCCATCAATATTACTTCTCATATTCAATGGAAACTTCAGTGAGACTCTGCAAACTTGTCAGACCCTTGAATAATTTGGAGTTGAGTTGGTTACAATAAGATCAATTATTATAAAGGAAAATTATTAAAACTTTCATTTGCCAAACTTAACTTTTGACTAATATTAATTTAGTAGCTTAGACTGAAGTATCACATGATCCAGAGTGACTGTGTTTTAAAATGGCAAACAAAATTAAATGACGGTAACTGCAAAACAGTTATATCGAGGGAGGAATCTTCCCTAAAATTCTTGTCTGTTCATGTCTATATATTTATGGACAGGATGGTATAGGTACCCAGAGATGTTGAAATAATTTTGGAGAATTGTTTGAAAGGATCAGCTCAGGAAAGTCAAATGGAACATTATGAATTACTAGGTAAAGAATAGAAGTAAAATAGAAAGTATGATTATGTTATTATGCATATTCATGACATATCTATCTTAAATACTGCATACAGTTATGGTTATCCTATCTCAAAAGAGACAAAGGTAACTGAAAGAGAGAAATGTGATGTGTTTTGCCAGCTACAGGAATGCCTTCCATACACTGTGGATTGGAAAGAGTTAGAACTTTTAGCTTGGAAAGAGCTTCTGAAGGGATAAGACAGACGTCAGTAACATAACTAATATTGCAGAGAATGTGATTAAGGAAGGATTAGGCTTTGTTTCTCACAATCCAGTGAAATTATTAGGGGTAAACCAAAACCTTCTTTTATTGTGCAGTGCATAAGCAAAATTGGGAATACGCTATAGTGGACTTGAAAAGTAAAAATGAGTTAAAAAAAGAATTAGGCTTATTAATTGAAATCCAGAGATGTTTGTTAAACCATATGTTTCAGAAGTAAACTCTGCTTCACAGGGTCTTTAAAACTGACTGAGGGAATCTTGGCAGGTAAACTGGAGCCAAAGCCTAATTTGGAGCTCCACCTCTGCTGCTTCCCCAAGTATCCATCACTGGGCACAGGCTGGGCAGATTGCTGTCTGATCCAGGATGAGTGTTATGTTCTTATGTGTCCAATGCTTAGAAATCTAGTTGTAGATTTATTTTGTTATTTTTATTAGCTTTTCTTTTTACCATCTTCAGACCATTTGTGTGCTGCTCTTCCCACACTCCTAAGTCTGGTCAAACAAATTTGGGAGACAGTCCCTGTGCTAATAGATTTGAGTATAAAAACAAGCTGTGGGAGAGTCCACAGGAGCTTGGAGAAGTGACTTGCTTTTGCTTGCACAGCACTGAGTGCTACTCAGGAATAACTTTATCTGTCTGTTGTGAATTCTTGACCTTGTTAAAATCAATGGTATAACTACTTTTGGCTCCAAAAGAGTTAGCTCTTCACCCTTTGTAATGAAAATTCTGTAGACGTTAGTATACTGTATTCAGAATTATGATATATATTAGAATAGGCTAGTCCAGGCTAGAAAAGTAATTAAAGACTGCTCTTTCCAATTAATGGAAGCCTATTTACGTTACTTTCAGAAACTCTGAACTGCTTCCATGACTGTGCGTGATACTTATCAGAAGCTGCCTTGGTGATTATCCAGTAAGGAGCTGCAACTCTGAACTCACAGAGAGCTCTGGGAATCCAGGAGAGGCAACAAACAGTACTTAAGAGACAGCATGTACTCAGCAAAATCAGTTTTAAAATGAGTTCATCCATTTTTTTTCAGGTATATAGATTCCTGCACTGCATGTTGGTGCTCCAAGTCTTACTCTGTCTAAATTTTCTACCTGCATAAGTTAACTTCAGCACGGAAAACCCCTGGGGAATACAGAGGTGCCTGTGAAAGGGGGACCTGGATGTTCTTGATTATGAAATGTATATCTCAAATAGAGTAGGAAAGATTTTAATCCAGATTATGACATTTGTATTCTTTTCAAGTTAGTCTGCATAAGGGAAAATTTATTAACATCTCAAATCTACAGTAGAAAAATTATTTTCCATATCAAGATAAAAATCTTCAGGTTAATTTTAAATGTTACATATTTGTTTTTTTTCTTGGTTTGCTTTTTCTGTATGAGATTTCTCTTGTCCTAGTGTGTTTCATGAATAATAATCTTAAGCCTTCAAAATAACAATAGCACTTGGATTTTCTTCCACATTAACTGGACTACATTTTTTGAACACATGCTAGAGATTTGGAGCCACATCCTTGTGAAAACTGAATCAAAGGAGCTTTGTTGATTTACACAGCCTGAAGACTTTTCTCTGTGTTCTGGGCTTTGCTGTTAGACCCAGATTTCATGCTACAAGAAACCATGAGAGTTTCCATCATCACTGTGTAACTGGCTCTATGCTTCCAAAAGCTAGGAGAACAAGAAATACAAATGGTCTGGAGAATATTAGTACTAGAAATTGTTTTAAATTTAGTAGTACAAAGTGCAAAGTACTTCATTTAGAAAACAATAACAATAATTTCTGCTGGAAAAAGGAGACTCGGTTAGACAGAGCAAATAACTGCACCTCAGATATTGCGGGCTAATACAGAGATGTACCTAAGCCACTGGCAATGACGTGGCTGTTAAAAAGTGAATGAAGTACCAGGTAAGACATACCTAGCAGAAATAGAAAAATATTAATGATACTATGTCGGGCATCAGAAGCATCTCCTCTGGAATGCAGTGTACAATGCAATTCTGCTCACTCTTACTGAGTGAAGATTAATTTAAATGGGGCAAAAATGTATATGTGAATTTACTGGGAAGAAGGCAGGAAAGCAACCTGTCTCAAGAAAATAGATGGAAAGAGCTCAACAAGAGATGCTAGTGTCCTGCTTCAGCCCTTGTGCCTGAGAGCATACTTTTTAGCTTCAGAAGCAAAAATGGTATAAAAATAATCCAGACCACCATCCTCTGGTCAGACAATGGCTGATAGCTACGTGTAGACCCCAGCAACAATCGTTTCTTATGTCCTTTGAGATTTCACAGCTTGCTTTCTCACAAATGAATTTTAATACATCCGTCAGTCTGCTTTAGCTAGGAAAAGTAGCATACAGTATGCCACACTGAAACTATTTCCTATCCGCTCTCCATATGGATACCGTCAGAGTAAGCTGCTTCACATAAAGATATTCTTAGTGGGAGCATAACAGCATCTGCGTGAGGATCGAACAGGAGATTAATTCTCCCTAACTGTAGGTGCCTAAGGTGTTTCACATAGAAGCCTAGCTGTATCCAGATTTTAGGTGGGTTGGAACACCCTGGGGAGATGTCCCTCTCTTGACTAGGCAGTGTGATTTGGCACTTGGATTTGGTGTCTCAGACAGTGTCTCTGTAACATCTCATAGGTGAATCCCTCCCCTTTGTGCAGGATTGCAGGTGTGCTGTGAATTCTCACCTCAGTGTGAACTGACTTCAAGATGAAGATGAAGCCAGCATCAAAGAACAAAATCAATGGTTGCTTTGTCACTTATTTGAAGGCAAGAGGATTAGGTTTAAATTAACGTTCCTACCCAAAATATGGCTTCTCAAAATGTATACTTTGTTATGAATCCCTTCCTCTCAGGATGAGAAGATAGTAGTTAACTCATTCTAAGTTTCTTTACTGGTTGCTTCTACATGATTAATTCAAGCCTCTGAGGAAGAATTACTTCCAGGTTGACTTTTCCGCTGGTTGGAATCTCTCCTGTCAGGATTATGAAGCTGTCTCCCACACAATTTAAAAGTCTCTTTGATGTAGCCTGTATCTTGCTTTAGCTGCACAGTAAATATCTGGGAAATTAAACTCTCCAATGGGGAGGGTATCCTGTGGTTACATGTATCTTGAGACTTGGTCCAAGAATTATTATTCTTGCTTTCCTCCAGTCTTGGTGATCTATAGTGCTTACCTCCTGTAGATTCCCCTTTGATTTTCATTCCTTTTGTCTTTATCCAAGAACTTCACTACCCTATTCTCCATTTTCATATTGTCGTCTGCTGGCATTGGAGATGTTTTTCACATACAAAACCATCCCTCCTCTGTCTCTTCCCGTTGTATCTCTTCTATATAAATTGAACCTGTCTGTACTGATATTCTGGTTATGAGAATCATTTTGCAAGGTTTTACTTGCACTCATACTTTCCATCATTTAGTGATATTTCTAGTTCTTCTCGCTTGTTTCCCATACAGAATTTCCATTCACATAAAACCACTTTATGACTTTAGTACTTTTATTATTCATCTTCTATTTCAGAGCCTCAACTTCTGTCTTATTTTGTGTTTTAAAAGCACACACTTGAGTTTTTTGGATTAAGTAAAATCTTCTCCTTTCAGCTTGTTTTAAAGCCCACATAACAAGCCAATTTTATACCTGAGAAGTTGTCACTGTCTCTGTTTTAGTGGAGACCATCTAAGCAAAGCAGCCATCTCTCATCACAGAAGGTAGCCGAATGCTCTTTGATTCTAAAATCTTTTTCTCTGTGCTGTTGGAGAATACAGTGATCGGTGTCTCATATCTGTCTTAGCTTTTTTTTCCTACCAATGCATTGTATTGGAAGGCTCTGTGAAAAAAATAAAATAAAATAAAATCACCTGGATTGATTTCAGCTTTGTTTCTTTCCCTGTTTCTCTTCCTTGATCTCTGAGGAGGTCTTTTATCTTCCCTAAACAAAATTATAGCTGTTCCTTAAGTCAGAGATTGCTTATCAGAAAAATCCCTTCCTTCTAAAGAAATAAATGAATAGAACAAAACTAGATGAATATGAAACAAATGTTTCACATTGCTGCAGTTATCAGTATGCTAATGTCCGTGCTCTGCAGTATTACTGTGGAAATACTGCGGTATTACTGTGGAAACGGTGATGTGGGTTACTAAAAAGAAAGATGATCTACTGTCAAATGGCTGCCAAAAAAAGAGGGGTCAATTTCTTTATGAGCCTTCCTATTAAAAAGAACAGCAGAAAACTGAAAGTCCAATCTGATTCATACCATTGCAGATTTTGAGGGCTGAGCTCAAGGCATCATAACAAAATTGCAGCCCCAGCACTCCAGGAGATGTTCCTTGGCTGTGCAGTTCACTGAAGAAATAAGCAGAAATATTATTTGTATTTTAAAAGATAAATGTCAGTTAGCTGTTTTCCTGTTTTAACAGGGAATTTGAATGATGATTCTTGAGTTTCTCTGAGGTTGGTTCATTTAGCAGCACTCTTTGATATTTGTGAAATGCCACCTTTCTATGAATATAAGAGTTTGGCAAAGAACGAGAGAACTATTCATTAAAATTCAAAAGTACATAAATGACAAATAAGGAAGTAATTTAGAGGATGTATTTGGCATGTGGGGTGTGGAAACAAACCAAGTAGCCTGCTGCAGTTTTGACTGTATTTGAAGTTATGTATTTAACTCATCCTTCTGATCCCAGGCTGGCAGGAGTCTGCATAGGAAGCGTTTTCAGTCCTGTGAGAGGCACCAGGTGTGCTTTGTACTGAGGTCAAGTGATGGCCTCTAGTCATGGTAAGGCTAGGGTAAGGGCTGAAAAGCTGGGCCATCTGGTGCTTCATGGGGGTGATGGAAAGTGGCAACACTGGCGTAAACAAATGACAAAAGGGTAAATAGAGTGATGTAACCAAGAGCTTAATTTTTTATATCTATTGACACCTGAGACCAGGAACAGGTGTTGGCCAACTGATGGCAATTTTTTTCTCAAGAAGACGTTATCTTTCCACAAGGATTAGAAGAGCTTGCTTTGCCTCTGCTGTTCTTAGAGCTGGCGTGCCTTTGGATATCATCTTGAGCAGCACAACCTGAGGAGGGCTTTTGCCTTGCCTGGGCTAGAAGCCCAGGATGCCGAATATTCGTTTGTATTTATACCTGGAATAGGTAGATGAAACCTATACTGGGATCACCTGTATATGTCAACTGCACTGTCAGCATCTAGAAACAGAATGATTTCTACTCAAGTTCATGTTACCTACCAGGCAAAAAATGTCTCAGAGATGTCAAAGCTTCCTTTGCACAAGCAATTGTCTTTGCATGCCACAGCGATTGTGCAGACTGCATTACATATCTGTGTTGCTGCCTGGAGTTTGCAAACATGCCTTAGCTTCCTTTTCACAGGCAGTCGCTTGCATAGGAAAAGCTAATGAGTTCAGAGGCAAGGATTGAAGATAAGCAGTATCACGAAAGCAGAAGCTATCAACCCTACTCACAAAGAAAGAGAAATATCAGTCTATTATTCTTTCTTATAAACTCATTGGTACACACTAAATCCAGGAATTACCTTTACTGGCTTGCATGCCATTTTGAGGTACACAAACAGCACGGTAACTTCATTGTTCACAATGGTAATTTAGTCACTACATTATCTCATCACAGTGAGTCACTTAAATGGCATCACTGTTGCAAAATGGGAAAATTTACCAAGCTGGAAAATTATGGGTCAGATTAACTCCTAGTGTAACATTCAGCAGTATTATGCCCTGGATACATTTGGCCCACCCTTTATAAATTAGATTGTGTTTAATGTGCTTTGGAGAGGAGATGAATCAGACCTGGTGTTTGAAGAAAAAAAAAAGAAAATAATCTGTCTCATGCTTTTAGTTTGCCCATTCCTTGGGGCAAATGGCTGTTGAAGTTGTGGAAATAATTCCTTGTTTTTCCAGAAGAGGCCTACCTGGACCTTCAGCAGTAGATCACCAAGAGAGTGTATCTTCTGTACCAGGTCATGGGAGTTCAGTGCAGAGTTGTACAGTAGAAAGAACATGCCTGCAGTCTCTTAAAGACATCAGACTGCTGTAAGTTAGCCACGCACATGGCCCTTAAAGGATAGCTGCAAGGTACTTAAAGCTGTAATATCACACACAAAGGTCTGAGATGGGAATCGAGTCTAAAATATACAACTACATTTGAAACGTGGCTTAAACCAGGCCATGAATATCTATTTTTTAAAAGCTCCTGTGACTGAATTTTCCTTTTGACCGTTATTTTTTTTTTTAAAAAAAAAAAGAAAAACTAGAAACTGTCAATACTGTAACATTTTGTACTGATGATTCGCATTACCCCTGAGTGACAGCTCCTTAACTCAATTGCAGGAAAACATGGACATCACACCCAGGTAAACATTCATTAACTTTTCTTGACAGCCCTTTTTAAATTAAAGGTGGGGAAAAAAATGGCACTCAAGCTGCTGCCAAATTTGTCAGCTCTGGTCTTGTCCTGACTCTAAGCCCAAGCAGCATTTATCAGGTTTCGTTTCTGAGGACACTGGTGTGCTCAGATCAAAGTGGGTGCCACTGTTTCCAGCAGGCTCGGGGCTCTGGCGACCACTGCCATGGTGGCATTCCCAGCTGGAAAGCACATGGAGCAAAATCCCTCTGTGGGTGCAGAGTGGTGCTCTTGGGTTTTCATTTTGTGGAAAGAGTTAAGTGTTTAAAGATGAGGGTTCAGGGAAGGAGATTCTGAGCCTGTTGAACTTGTTTTTCTCCCTTCCAGAGCTGCCCAAGTTTACAGTCTGTGGCTCTATCTGTAGGGCTTCAGACAGCAATAAAAGGGAGGCAGAGAGGTTCCCTGACAAAAGCCTGAAACCCTGGTATCTCTTTTGTTTTCACCCTAGTCTATGGCCACTGACATTACTCCCTTACACCATGGATGGATAATAAGCCCCCTTCTCAGGAATAGAAAAGCTCTTATACATTTTAATGTGACCTTAGACAGTGCTTTTCAGAAATCACAGGCACATCTGACTACACTTGAGGTTGAATTGAGCTAATGGCATTCACCTCATCTTTAGATGCAAAATTGGAAGATAAAAAGACCTTGATGTGAAAAGGAAAGGGGGGTTGTGGGGAGCGGGGGTGGGGGGAAGAGGAGCAGATTAGAGATATTGCTTAAAAATCTTATGATTGCTAGTTGATAACGAAATGTCTCCTTCTCTTTCTAAAAACCCTATGGGCTTGCAAGATGTCCTTGCGCTTTTATTTTTAATGATAGAATCTTTTTATTCCCTGGCCAAGGAAATTTCAATGTTGCTGCATATGTGGCCAGGAGATACGTTGACCTTTAGCAAATCTTATTTTTAAAATCAGATGGAACAGTTATTGCAATATTCCAGCCCTGTAAGATTAAAAAAGAGCTTTCTTCCTCTGTAATCAGACGTGGATTAAATTTATTAAAGGTGCAGTATCTCTTCTTTAAATGACACTTGCCAGTCATATTGAATTCTAATAAGCCATTTGAAGATTTTGTATTCTCCTGCTTTTATTTTTTTTTTAAGCTGAAACCAAGGCATTATAAAAAGAGTGGGATAACTTATTTGACTAGCAAAGAAACTTGATGTTAACAGGAGAAGGGCAGCAGACAAAAGAAAGCAACTGAAACATTAATGAATGATAATGCTGAGCAATAAAACATGCAAAGGAGCATGCAAGGAGGAAATTCAATGTGGAAAATGCATTTTTAAACTAGAGTAAATCTACTCAGTGAAGAGGTGCAATGGGCACAAAAAAAGGCTTTAAAAAAATCAAATGGTGTGTTTATTATAGTAATTTCAGTTCTGTTCCTGAGCAGAACTGTCTGCCTCTTGGGTGCATACGCACATTTGAGAATATGAGACCAGTCAATCCTATTTAAATGTGTTTTTATTTGCTAAGTACGAAAAGTTGCTCGGAGTTGTCTGAACTGTAAGTAAAGCTATAATCCTTTCTCTTGGGAGTGTACAGAATGAGTAGGTGGATTCCTTGACATTGTTTTTGAAATTTTGAAAGCAAATTTGGGAAATTATTCAACAGCTTCTATTAAAATGAATATTTTCTGAGTTTTCCTTGAAAATCATAGAATCGTAGAATTGTTTAGGTTGGAAAAGATCATTTAGTTCAACCATTAACACAGCACTGTGCTGTGGTTTAAGCTCAGCCTGTATCAAGTCCATCACTAAACCACGTCCCTAAGTGCCACATCTACATGTTTTTAAATACCTCCATAGGTGATGACCCCACCACTTCCCAGGGCAGACTATTCCAATGCTTGACAATCCTTTAAGTGAAGAATCTTATTTTTAATATCCAATCTAAACCTCTCCTGGTGCAACGTAAGGCCATTTTCTCTTGTACTATTGCTTCTTACTTAGGAAGCTTTCTTACTTGCTCATCCAAGCCATGAGTAGGCAGTTTCTCCAAGAGAATTCTACGAGAAATAGTGCCAAACGTTTCACTAAAGTCCAAGTGGACAATATCCACAGCCTTTCCCTCATCCACTAAGCCAGTCAGTGTGTCACAGAATGAGATGAGGTGAGGCAAGCAGGACCTGCCTTTCATAAACCCATGCTGACTGGGCCTGATTGCCTCACTGTCCTGTATTTGCCGCATGATGGCACTCAAGATGATCTGCTCTACAACCTTCTCCAGCACTGAGGTCAGACTGACAGGCCTGTTGTTCTCCAGAGCCTCCTTCTGGCCCTTCTTGTAGATGGGTGTCACATTTGCTAACCTTCAGTCAGCTGGGACCTCCCCAGCTAGCCAGGACTGCTGGTAAATGACAGAAAGCAGCTCAGTGAGTACTTCTGCCAGCTCCCTTGGTACTCTTGTGTGGATCTGTTCAGCCCCATAGATATGTGTGTCCAAGTGGTGTTAGAAGATCACTGACAGTTTCCCTTGAATTATGGGGGCTTCATTCTGTTCCCCATCCTTGTCTTCCAGCTCAGGGGGCAGGGTACTCCAAGAACTTGTCTTACTGTTAAAGACTGAGGCAAAGGAGGTGTTAAGTACCTTGGCCTTTTCCTCAACCTTTGTCATTATGTTTCGCCTGCATCCAATAAGCAATGGATATTCTCCTTAGCTCTCCTTTTGTGTTAATGTATTTGTAGAAACATTTTTTATTGTCTTTTATGGCAGTAACCAGGTTAAGTTCTATTTGGGCTTTGGCCCTTCTAATTTTTTGCCTGCATAACCTCACGACATCCTTGTAGTTCTCCTGAGTTGGCTGACTCTTCTTCCAAAGGTCATAAACTCTCCTTTTTTCCTGGGCTCCAGCCAAAGTCCTCTGTTCTTAACCTCTAAGTGTGGGTCCAAAAACACTGATGTGAAGTGTACAAGGACACTCAGGAGAAGTTTGTCATTAAGCATATCCATCTTTTCAAAATAATTAGTAGAGTCTTAATTAGGAGTCTGATCTATGCTCTCTGATTGTGCCTAGCAAAGGAGCCTCTCTATCTGACCTTCCCAGTCCTACTTAGCCTAAATTTTTGGTGGTTCTGAACCTGCTTGTCAGAATCAGTCTGGATGTGTAATAATCACGGTAGGAATCTTCATAAATGGCCTCCTGAAAAAAAGGCAAAAATCCAGTTTTGCACCACTGTATGCAGAGCCCTGGGTTGCATTGCTGCAGCCCCATGGTCTGCATGGGATCTCAGTCAGGATGGTGCTGTAGACGCACCAGGGCTACTGCCCTTTTCACACCAGCATGGGGAGAAGCTGTCCAGCATCAGGCCCTGTCAAAGCACCTTCCTTTCCACCTGAACTTCCCAGTTGTTTTTCTGGTTTCTATCTCTTATTCCCCAAGAGATGCCGTTATTAGAATTATATATATGATAGTGTGATACACAGAGTCAAATGTATCCCCAGGGTGACTTTGCTGACACTAGTAGATTAGCATGTGCTATAAATTTGTCCATTCCCATGATGCAAAAACCTCTTCTTTTTATCCCTAAATAAACATTAATTAAAAATTTTACATACATAAAATATATGAAAGGAAAAAAAAAAAGAACAACTGCTCCTGCATTAACATTATAAGAAATACCACTTACAACAGTGAAGGCTAGGAAATTAAGTAATTCAAGCTAGTCTAGAAAATTGAAGCATCAATGCCAGCTAACAGGAGCTGAGAATTAACTACCTGACTGCAATTTGTTAGGCATATTATTCCCTTATGATTTTCATTATACATAGGAAAACAGCCCTGCTTTAAATGTGTGATTTTTTAAACCCAGATGGTTTAGGAGCCTTAAAAATTGTAAATCAAAACCAGAAGAGATTTTTCTCTTCATTCTGTATCTCTCTCTCTTTCTTTCTCTTGCTTTTATACTTTCTTGCTTGCTTGCTTTCTCTCTCACTTTCTTTCATTTTCATTTCTCTTTTCCCTTTCCCTTCCCTTTCCGTTCCCTTTCCCTTCTCTTCCCTTCCTTTTCCTTCCCTTTTTCCTTCCCTTTTTCCTTCCCTTCCCCTTTTGTTCCCTTTTCTTTTTCTCTTTTCATTTCTTTTCCTTTCTTTTCTACTTTTCTCTTTTCTTTTCGTTTCTTTTCTACTTTTCTTTTCTCTTTTCTTTTCCTTTCTTTTCTTTCCTCCTTTCTTTTCTTTTTTTTTCTTTTCCTTTCCTTTTCTTTTCTTTTCTTTTCTTTTCTTTTCTTTTCTTTTCTTTTCTTTTCTTTTCTTTTCTTTTCTT
>JANHGB010039514.1:0-13363 GCA_026283785.1 Coracopsis vasa
AAAGTCAAAGATCCTCATCAAGGACCTTGAACAGAAGGTGCGCCTGCCAGCTCCATTATATATTATACACAAACAGAAAGTTTACAGGTACCAGCATTATTGAGTAATTTGGTACCTCTAAAGTATTATGCTATATTAGCTACTGGTTAAAACTTCTACATGTAGTAAGTTATTTTGCTTTTTTTCAGACTGAAGAGATGCATCATACCACCTTTAATAAACAAGAAAGTCAGTAAGGTGTAATTTTTGAAAACAAAGTTCTACTTTACAGTCCTGACTCCAGTATAAATTACGTATTGGAATCCATGGATGTACGAGATAAATCCCAAATGGAACTTGCAATGGCATCTCTCCTTGAGACAGAAAAATGCAGCATGTTTTTGAGCGACCACTACATTAGATCACAGAAATACAGGTACAATTACGTTACATTCTGAAGCTCAGTTTCTTGATGCTTCATGGCTAAGAACAGCCATGTCAAGACTGTAAACAAACAACTAAAAGTCAGAATTATACCAATGACACTGCACAGCTTATACCTGTAAATTAACCTTTGATACGGGATAGTCTATCCTCCTGTAGAACAGATCTGTCCTCAGGCAAGACAGAAGTTGAACTGAAATACTTTCCAAGCTTAAAATCTGGGGGTTTTTTTAATCAGACTATGTTAAAACACACAGCTCTACATTTTTATGTCATAAATTAATTTTACAAATAAAGCATCTCAAGACACAGGATTTGAAGTGTACAATGATTGCATACACAAAAACATTACTTGCCTTCATATGGTGTGTCCGGAGGTCCTGCTATTTCTCCTCTTAATTCTGTAAAATTCTCATCTACAAGATCTACTTTAATTTGATTTTTGCTCGTCTTAAAAATAAACAGAGAAACAAAGAATCATAAGTAAGCATTTCACATACAGATTTCCCCCAAAATATGGTATTTTAAATTTTTAGAATAGTATTTTTAAAAAAAATATATAAAAATTTTAAAATTTAAAAATGTAGTAACCAAAATAGCTATCTTCCAGTTCGAAATTTACTTCATTAAAAATAGACTATTTGTGAAGCAGTAGAAATTTCAGTATTATTTATACTATCACTACAGTAAGCAAAGCAACCTAATGATATAGTATCTACATAGTTTTAAATCCATTACATTTTAAGACAACTGTGATCTTTCCAATCAGATATTAATTCTACACATCTTAAACTATAACATTAAACTGACCAAGTTACACATGGGCTTTTTTTGTTTAGAGTAATTTTATTAATAATTGACATGATTGTCACTTTCACTGGAATACAGAAAGATTTCCCCAAATGGAGTGTTGATATTTTTAAACAATACAATGATCTCAGAATACTGTAGTCTTGCTCAAGATCATGTTTATCTCTAATATTTAGGCGTAAGGTAAATTTATTTATACACTTGCATTTCATTGTCACCTCCTCAACATTCTCACACCCCGTATCAACTTGCCTACAAAATAAAAACACTGTGTTTTGATACTGAAAAAACCCATATGCTTTCCAGAAACTGATTCTCAGAAGTGTTTAGCCGGAGCTCATTCCACTGAATCTGCTTTCCAGATCCAGTGAGCAGCATTAGTGGAATTCATACAAATCTTCCAGCCAATAACATTTTTTGGGGGATGCAAAGCAGAATCTTCTTTCATAAAGATATACCATGAAGTTTTTAGAGATAAGTAATTACTGGTTTGTCCATTCTGCTGCTTCTGTATACCATGCTCACTAACTGCAAGGCAGATTTCCTGAATCCACTGTTATTTTTTCCAAGAACTCAAGGCATCTTCCCAGATCCTTTAAAATTGTTCCAACTAGATCTGCATCAAAAAAAAAACCATGCAGCTGTGCTTCTCCCTCAGAGTAAACCCCATCGCTGACAGCTATAAGAAAAGAGTTAAATCAGATAAAGCTGATGGCTGCCATCAACTGGTTCTTGGAGCTACCAACCATGTGAACCATCAGAATCCACTGAACAGCTGTGATATTACTTCTATTTCCTTCCTGTAAATATTCTAGATTAAGTCCTTTCAGCCAAAGAGGGGGCTCCTTTGACCAGAGATGCTCACAAATACAAAGAAGAATAAAAATTTAAGTTTCACCATGTAAAAGACCCTAATTAAAAGTTTCACTACATTAATCCAATGGTGATTTGGGCACTTTTTACATCTGTAGTTACACACATTTGTTTTTAAAACTTGGGTAAAAAGCCTTCAACCCCCACAAATGAGGCAACACCTGCAGCTGCACAGTTGAGTCTAAGTACTGCACTTCAAAAAACAGATTCCAACCATGCTGCAAATGAAGAATGCACCATGCACCTCCAAAATCAAAAGCCAGTTAAACACTAAATGTCATAGCAGTTTTACCAAGTTGTATCTATAAAACAGTTTTTTTGTTTTAAACTCAGCATCAGATCTTGTGTTGTCTTTCATGACATTAGCTAAGACATCAGAGAAAGGAAGTTAAAGGAACTGATGAAATTATGTTTCTAAAGACATTTTATTTTCTTTCCTGCTACTGTTCATGTAAGTTGCCTGACCAGAAAGTAACTGAACAGTTTTCTTTCAAAGCTTTGTTTCTATAATACTGAGCAGCAGAAGGACAGACTGTCCCAGCAAGACAGCCCTCTCCAAGAGCCAGGCACTATAAGAAACTCCCTCTCTGAATTCAAACTCAATCACAGGCACTCACATTCCTCTTGCAAGCTTTCCAACCACTCTTTTAAGTTTTTTGCTCTCACTATTCCAACTGGCAGCTCATTTCATAACCTCACAATTGTTAAACCTATTCAGGTTCTCTTGCTCTCCGCCTGTCAACATCACCTGGCAAGCTCCAAATTGAGAGCAGTTCTTGTTCTTTGCAAGTAAGCCCGTAACTTTCCATCTTGAGGACTGAAGCTATCGCAAAAGGGATAAATTTCAAGGATACAATTTATGGTTAACACACGCCACAGCTTGCTTAATTTTCTACTTAGCATTTTACTTTTTCTCAGTGCCCTGCACAGTGCTGTAACAACTTGAATAGTTCATATTCAGCCTTCATATTCAATTTCAATTAGTACTACACTTGCTGTTTTCCACAACAAATCCTTTGTGACTTCATAAATTTGGTGAAAAACAAACAAACAAAACCCCTATTGCTAAGTTCAGTTTCGTGCAAGAGTCAATGATCCTGGTTCTACATTTGAGACAACTGATTTTATTACTACAGCTATAGCTATCGCCCATACCCTTATTTGTTTTACCTTTAGGAAAAATGGCAGGCTGTATTACACTTAATTTTGCTTAAATTCTACCATGCCTTCTATATAGCAAATGCAGTTTTTCATTTACATAACTCAAGAAATGTTTTTCATGCTATTCTGACTGACTTTTTGAGGTGCAACTCAGCTTGACCTTGCCAATTCCTGCATTTTCCCTCATCCCTGGAGCAGTAACTAGTATTTAACTGTACTGAAGTGAGCATTCATCCAATTAAACCTGCAGTATTTTCCTACAATATTTTCCCTTAATAAGGATCACATAGGATACAATTACTTAATTTTAGCAGCTCGAACAGAATAAATCCCTGTCCTCCACCATAATCATCTGAGCTGTCTCTAAAATGTTATCAACAGCACAGTTCTCCAGAAGTGTGTCTGACACCAATGATCTCAGCACAGAATTTATGAATCAACTTGTGATCTCATACAAGAAGTTGATTTTCCAGAAGCAGCTCTTCCACAAAGACCTCATTATGCTTCCATACGAAGTCTAAAATAGCATCACCCCCTGTTGATTCAGCAACAATTTGGTGACTAGATCACTGGGCTAGCAATTCCTAATATGAGCCATGCCATCACTAGCAGCATTTCTTTCCATAATCTCAAAGTTTGAATTCTCTAACAATACAATTTCCACCGGCATTTCTTGCCAACACAAAAACACTCCACCAACACCAAAATCCTTTTCTAGGAACCTGCAGGCCCAACACTACACCAGCAGAACCTTCCATCATCACACCTGAAAATGACTTTGATCAAGAGTGAAAAAAAAAAAAAAAAAGAGAGAGGAGTGTTATTGTAACATACTACATAATGCATGATACCACTCCCTCATCTTTTTTCATTCATATTCTAGTCAGATCATGCAAAGCTGTTTTTTCCTTTTCAATTCACCCCTGCTTCACACTAGGGCTCTAGTCAAAAGATTTGTTGTCTTCTAGACCATCTCAGCTGCCGAGACTCTATGCATTGCTATGGTCATGCTTACCTGATTTTATTCTGCCTTGTGGAGATTAAACTAAAAGCGTAAGACAGAAAAGTTGTGAAAGATTCATATAAGGCATTCTCGTGCTTTACAAAAGCTTTATGTCTAAAAAGACACTCGAATCAATCCTTCAAGAGTCATCCTATGAGCATCTCCCAAAGACTGGGCACTCAATCACATTTATTACAGTATTTATTACAGCTATTGATCGATAATATTTTGTCTTGTCTTTGCCTGCCTCCTCTTTAAAAAAGATAATCCAGAAATAGATTGTCTGGTGTTATGTCTGAGTACCTTCCTCGTACAGAACACACAATCTGGTCCAGCAGAAACTCTGAAGAGTAAGTTCTGCCACTGTGAAGATTTCATCACATACACCTTCTCCATTTCTACTAAAACACTTTTAGAGAGCAGCTCTGGTCCTTGTAGTATTATTCTCAGTTGACAACAAGCTCTTCTTTTTATTCACCATAGTCTACAGGCCTTAACAAGGAGTTCCTCATTACAGGGGCCTGCCTTCTTTCCACAGTTAATCTACCCCTTCTCTTGAGCCTTCCATACCACCTCCTTCTCCTCTCTTCTCCAATCTGCCTTTTAAAAACTCTTTAATTTATGTGTTATTCATGGCCCATTAGCCTCTTCACTAGGCCAGCACCTCCACTCTTAAAAATCAAAGTTTTCCTTCTGAAGATAAAGAGCTAGAAGAAAGCCAGGACAAAACTACAACACATCAACATCACAGAAGCACATTAAGACAAGGTGATAAAAACTGCACTGTTCTAAAGATTTTTCCCACATACAAAATACTATTCATTACACTTACCAAAAAAAAAAAAAAAATAATTATCTATTCCAAGTTCTTCTAAAACCAACTAGCTCTACTTCCCCATGACATTACCTTAACATTAGGCCTTTGATCCCGGCATAATACAATTACTCCAAAGAAATGTTAACAGGCCAAATTCTCCACTATGCATCCATTAGCATACATACTACATTTTAAACTGTTGTGATTAGAACAAAAAAGGAAAAGAAATTACATTTATTAGCAGTATTAATAGCTTCAATTCTGCACATTACTTTCTTAAAAAAGAATAGTGTCAAAATGAATTACTGCTTGTATGTTCTAAGTGTACGTCTCACCTTAAATATTCATATACCACATGCAAAATGCACATCAAGTATCATCAAGTATAAATGCCAAGATGGTAAATAAAGATTTCTAAAAACAAAAAACATGCAAACAAAAAAAACCCCACCCTACTTTTAACACAATTAGATTTGGAGTTTAAAACTCAATGGTTACTTCTGAATAACTGTGCATTAAACAATAAAAAAGATAAACCACAAAATCCCACTATTCCATGCAGCAATTCACTATCTCCAATCTGTGTTTTCATAGGTCCTGCAACATGATTTTCCTTTGTTTTAAGCAGAACATACTTTATATTGGATAAAGTACTACTATTTTCTGTTAATTTACTTTGGTTTTACAGAAAATAATTAATAGAGAAGTCTAGAAATGCAGGTATATTAAATCCCTCCCACAAACCAACAGAAAAACCCTAACCTGAAAAGACACACATATAAATGATAAATGACAGCTGTAAACAAACAGGTCTAGTCACAATAAAAGCAGTTAAGTATTAAAATTCTGCAACCATTTAGTGCTTTAAGACCAGAAGCTCACACATTAAGGAAGTATTACAGAACATAAATGCCAAGATTTCAACAAAGATTAAGGAATAACTTTGAAAAATTTCTCCAGAATTTTCTCAACCAAGGACAAAGTCCACCAGCTTGCGCGGGAATCCACTGAAAACAAAATGTTTTCTACCACTACTTGTTTCCCAATTGTGCCAACAAAAAAAAAAGTCCCTTTTTATTTATCTTCCAGACAGGCTCTAGAAAAATATTTTTCTATTCCTCTATGTGGTAAATGGGCAATAAAGATTTCCTAATCTATCTAAAATCTAATAATTTAGATGCTTCTTTAACACAGCTATGATTTACAAATGCAAAGTAGGTACTTCTGAATATGCAAACATTTTATACTGATGCTATAAGGATCAATATTCGATAAACCAAATTAAGAAAGAAATACTGTGAAGCCATGCTAGCAAAATTAATCTATGGTACTATAAAGTTACTAGTGCCCCATAAAACTCCTCTTACCTTACCCCCCCATTTTATATTCAACCACAACCATCCTACTCTACACAAAAATCTGGCACGAACATCTCTAAAGAGTGATAGAAAAAGATCCTCTGATTACTACCATAATGAAATCCATGTAACTCTATTTTGTGAAAAAAGCCATGAGTATTCCAAGTCAACATAAATGTTGTGCAGAAAAGTGCAATCTTTCAGTAGCAGTTTATGCCATTAAAAATTATCTAGATTAATAACCTAAAAAACAAACCCAAGTTCATTCTTATTCTACTTACCATCCCCTTGCAAATCCGTAGATTAATATTCAAAATAATGTTTTGCCGTAATTGACATTTCTTATACTCTTTTGCAACAATACCACTAACTCTTTCAACTTAGTCCAAACGATTGGGTTCTCCCCCCTTCACTGGTATGCCAGAAAGAGGATCCCAACAAAAACTCACTTCTCAGGCTGCTAAGAAGTCAACTACCAGCCCCTTCGTCTCATCTCCTTGGCCTTACAAACCAACACTCTACTGTCTTAATCCTCTGTTACTACAGAGTAGCTCAAGTTAAGTATGTTGCATCTGCTTAGCTCACTCCTATGCAAGAAATGGGAAAACAGCATACTAAGAAGCAAAGTGCAGGATGCTGTCCTGCAGCAAAATGGGAAATTTGGTAGTCACAAAGAGCTACAAAAGCAAGAGGGAATAGTTCAATACTTCCTGTTCCTTCAGATTCACTCAAGCTTAAAAGACAGAATCAAGTGCATCTCCAGACTCTGAGCTTGTTGTTATTAAGAAGACAAGTAGAAACGTCACATAATTACACCAGCCATGGCTATGAAATATAGTATGCACTGCAGTTGAGATCTCACTACCAGCTGAGATCAGCAGATCACATCTGCATTTTCAGAGATCGCTCTTGCTGACCTACAAAAGACAGAGCAACGCTCATCTGTGAAACAATCAAACGCTTGGGGCAGGGCAAGCAGAAGAGAGAAAACAAGTCTGTCTGAAGCATGTTAAAGAGCAACTTTCCTAGATAAGAAAAGGCCAACACAAAGAAATGCATTTTCTTAAAACACTCCTGTGTTCTTTGACCCTATCATCAATTTCAGTCTTGAAGTTCCTCCATATTTCACGTTCCATTTTATATCACTGTATTCACATCTATTTTCTGCAGTTATGCCTGGTTTAGTAAAAAAAACACGAGATTATTTCTGCATACTACTTTTTTTTTTATGTACTGAATAATATACTATGTTACTAACACATAACTTGTACTTTAATGTATCTAAAGAGCTAAAATCATGGATAATGTGTGAATTCTGCAGCACTGGTAATAGACAAACTAGAATTTATGTATTTATCACAGTTTCACTTATTAAATGCATCTTAATCAGATTCTTCAATAAAATGTCTTAACAAAAGACTAAATCTGTGTCAACCTTAAAATTCTGTATTATTACACGTGTTTACAAACAAGAACAAAGAGGGATTGGGCTTTTTCTTCCAGTCAGCACACAAAACATCTCAAATATTAAAAACATCTTCATTTTGCAAGACTAGGTCCTGGAGCATCATCAAGTTTTAGTGCAATTTCTTTAAGGCTTCTAAATACCTACTCTCACTAACATCCAGCTGTTAGAACATTGCTCTACAAAAAGAACGTAGGAGACTGTACTTTAAAGGTAAGTTAGGCCAGTCTAACAGCTGCCATGGTCCTACTTTCCTCCTGGTCCTGGTAGAACTGATGTTAAGGAGGAGGCAGGATTTTGTGCAAGTGTTCATATAACTGAACAGTAAACATCTGAATTAAAACTACCTTTCATTTTAACACAACTCCCTGATTTGATTCACCACAAGCATTGCCAGTAAGCGAAGGAGCACAAAAGTGGGAAGAGAAGACCAAGCTGCAGCAGGAACGTGACACTGTTTCTTGGCACTGCTTTAGGGCAACTAAAAAGAATTTTGAAACTTCAGCTCTAGGTGGCTGTCTAAACTATTTCTAACAAAACTGTTGCATCAGCCAGGGATACACAGAGGTATAACCGACACAGCTATGCTGGCATAAGCCCTGAGCAGTTATACAATCATGGCTTGTCTCACCAAGAGACAGTGTGGCTAAACTGGTAAAGCTATGCTATAAAAGCTGCATACATACTAGCATAACCTGCACTCCCATACTAGATAAGGGCCCTTACACACTCATAAGCTACATCTACCTATGCAAGTTTCTTACAGCGCCTAGGAGCATTAATCATGGGCAGGAGCTGCATGAACCTAATGAGTGCCACTGAGATACTCAGCATCAGAATAGGCACAGTGCAAGGGACTCCTGCTCTGGATAACTCCATCCAGGACAGCCCCAGTGAACAAGCAATTCTGCAGGAATGCAAGATGCACTTTTCTTATCTTTTATGCACAGTTCTGTCTTTGATGCAAAACAACTGAAAACCCTGCAGATAAAAGCATGCTTTAATAATCAGTTTGAACCATACTTTGAATTAGTCATTCTATAAACACACAAAACCATTTGATGCAGACTCTGCAGTCAATTCTGTAAGGCAACCCTACTGAGGTTGCTAGTAATTCTACATATAAAGGAATCACAAGATTCAGCTCATTTTAAATTGATTATGCTAATTCACTCACAGTCCCAGAGCTTGAAGACTTGCAGAAATAGCTCAGAACAGTTTTTCTGTACTAGCTTCCCATATGGACACCCTTATTCCAAAGTGGAGGGGCTTACCAAAACACCATGAAGGCTCACGAGTTTCCAGAAAGGGAGTAAATACAACACAGCTACCATGATTTCCATTTGCACATGCTACCTTATTTCACAATAACCTCCTGTACTTAAATACATCCTAACACAGCAAAAGCTTGAGAAGACTTTCTCACAGTTAATTTTCAGCTAAAAATAAAAAGCGATACATATTTCACTTGAACTAAACTACCTATTTAGGTAAAGCACGGACTACTGCATTTGTGGGCTTGGGATTTACACACACACACTTCATAAAACACTGTACAAACATATTCCAGAATCTGTTGATCTTACTGGCTAATAATGAATAGAAATACTGAAATAATGAACACATATTAGTTTTCTAGTGTTTTGTGACAACAAAGGTAGACAGGATAGCCTCTATAAGCATCCCGACAGAAGAAAGATACAGTATCAGCTCAGCTTTCTTATATCTAAGCATAGTCAAATTGAAGTTATACCATATAACTGACTGTGGTTTAGTGAGTCCAGTAACACACATACACTAAATGAAGCTCCTTTTGTAGCCACGGATATTCACATCGCTCTCCTGCACAGACTCTTAGAATTCTCACTAAAGAGGAACAATCCGTGGCCTGTTGTCTGACAACAGAGTACAATTCTGTTACAACATGCTAGAATAACAGACACAGATCTGGTCCTCAAACAAGGTTACTTTTGATGCTCACAGATGTACTCAATTTATTATGCAGATGCTATTTTACTAAGTACTCATGGCAAGCATATTCAAGTGCTCCCAATTCAAATATTACAAGTATTAACACTGATAGAATCTGAAGGGAAAATGCTAGGTAAGTCAGGAGCACAAAAGTGGACTACATCCCTAGAGTGCCTTATAGAATACTATTTCTCAAAATTCACACTCTTTGCCATAAAAGAACTAAATTGCTTATTTTCCTTCTCTAAATTGCAGCAAAGTTTTACCTAGTTTGTTAGAGACAAAAGATAATTTGCAATTATTAAGTTTAACCAAAAAGCGTTTTCTCAATTTAATACCAGCACCAATTACGAGTGTAAAAGTGATGAAGTACAGTAATGGCAACAATCCTTATTAGGATTACAAAATAAGCTAGAAACCATTTAACAGCTGAATAATTTAAGAACTACACTAAGTATCTGCACTAGCTTAAGAGGTTTAATGCAAACAAAAAACATTAGACAACTCAAAATTGGACTGTTAACCAGCACTTTCTTGCAATTTATAGTTACACAAATTTAGTATGCTAAAACATTAACTCTATTTAAAGTTCATACTGAGTAAAATGAACTAACCTTAGGACTCGTACACTTCTTTCCTATTAAAGCCAAACTCCTGGAAACAAACACAGAAGAATGAATGGGAGACTGGGAAGGTGAAAGGATTGGCTCATTCCTACTATTCCTTAGGTCCACAAAGAGTTGTGGTCAGGGGGTACCATCTGGCAGCTGCATCCTAGCCTCTAATCCTAACCTAACTAACCCAGTCCTGTCACCAGACACTACTCTCTTTCCTCAGGTTTTTAAGAGATTACCAGAGACAACCAGATGACCCTGACTCAAATGGAGACCAAGTCATTTTTCTGTTTTCCACTTACTTCCAAAATCTTTCAGATTCTGTCAACTGATACGTAGACCACTTACTATATTCTAGTCTCAAATGGATACATGTTAACATGAAAAAATGACACTAATTGAATACAAGGATGAGCAACAGATATTGCAATCTCTTCATGAATATCCCCACTACCAATACTTGGCCAACTCATAGGTCTGGTCAAATGATTACTAACATTATAAGTTAAGTATTTTGAATCACAGACTTAAGTAGTATCATGAATATTACTGCTTATTAGCATCTACATGATACTGATCCTAAAAGTGCAATGGTATTATATCCGTAGAACATGAAAAACTTATACATGGTTCAGCTAAACAGGTGTAAAACTACAAGTAAAATAATAGAAGTGAGAATAATAAGCAGTTTTCTTAAAAACTTCCTAGTAAATGCATTTTGGTTTGAGCCAACTATTCTTTAGTTACCAAAAAAGTGACTTACAGAGAGACTTACTTGAAAGCAAAGATCTACAGATCCTTTCTGCATTATTTTCCAGTACAAACTGGAAGATACAACCAAACACCATAGATGGAATTACGAAAACCAAAGATGCATAGTAATGGTAGTTCGGTATCCTTTTTATATAATTATAGAAAGCCGGTCTAAATGTCTTGCCTAAAATCATAGGCATGGCTTAAAATACACAGTAGACAAAACTCTTTTTGGTAATGTACAAAGGATCTCACAAACAACTATTTCAAAGTTGAGATGATCTTAACATTTCAGAGAAATGCAGCTTAAAGAGGTATTACAGATCTCTCATCTGTTCTACCTTCAGGTTCCAATCCAGAACTTTCCTAAAAGCCCTGACAACTTTGCATCTACCTGAAAAACTCAGCCTCTAATTTGAAAAGGAAGATGATTCATTATTGTCTTACAATAGAGGAAACTATTCTGAACTAAAAGGAACAAGTCAACTTTAAAAGTCTTCAATATGTTTACAGGGGAAAGTTTTACCAGGTGTGGCCACAGTCTTGGAGCCTCTCTCTGTATGTTTTATTTCACAAACAGAAAAAACATTAAAAAAGAAACATACTGGAAATATATAATCATGTAGGAAGAAACCTGCATGGCTTCTAGTCTACCTCCTGCTCAAAGCAGATCCAATGAGAGGTTGCTCAAGAACTCATTGAATTTTGAGTATTTCCAAGAATAGATGCCACAATCTTGCTGGTAAATCTATTTAAATGTTTGACTACTATCATTGTACTTTTTCCCAGTGTCTAATCAGAATTTCCCATGTTCCAGCTTGTGTCTATTGCCCCTCATCCTATCCCTGTGCACTTCGCCCACAAGCTTGGCTCTTTTCCAGAGCCTCCCTCAAGGTATTTGTGGGTGACAGGAAGATGTCCCTTCAAACAGTTCCCTCAACATCAGTTCTCTCATCCTCTCTTCACACAACATGTGCTCCAGCCCCTTAAACACCTTGCTGTTCTGCTGGGCTCACTGCAGCATACCAATGTCCTACACTGGAAAGTCCCAAACTGGACAGAGTTTACCACACATGGCCTTATAAGCACAGAACAGAGGTGAAGAATCACTTCTTGCAACCCACTGACTACATTCTTGGTAATGCAACCTAGTATGTGGTAGGGTTTCTTTGGCACAAAAGCACTGCTGAATCACGTTCAACTTGCTCTCCACTAGGTCATGCAAGCAGTCTCCTGCTAGCCTGCTTTGTTTCCAGTCAGTCACCAGTCTGTATGTACTGATGCGTAGTGCTTTTTCCTCCCAGAAGCAGGACTTGGCTCCTACTTCTGAACTTCGAAAGGTTCCCATCAGCCCATTCATTTCTCCAGCCTACTAAGATCCCTTTGCATAGCAGCCCTGCACTGCGCTCCAATGCACTGACACTCCCCCCACTTTTGTATCATATGCAAGTCTTCTGAAAGGCTGAACAGAGATTGGTACTGACATAATAATGACAGTTTAAAAGTTCTCATCTTTACACCTTTTTTAACTTTACACTTTTTAATTAACTAGGCACACTTAAGCTTTATTCACACAAACAGTTGTCCTGGTTTCAGCTGGGATAGAGAGAATTTTATTCCTAGTAGCTGGTACAGTGCTGTGTTTTGGCTTTAGTTTGAGAACAATGCTGATAACACACTAATGTTCTAGTTGTTGTTAAGCAGCACTTAGCCTGATCAAGGACTTTTCAGCCTCTCATGCTCTGCCAGTGAGAAGGAGCACAAGAAGCTGTGAGGGAGCAGAGACAGGACAGATGACCCAAACTGGCCAAAGGGATATTTCGGACCATAAAGCATCATGCTCAGTATATAAACCAGGGGCAGTTGGCTGGGAGGCACTGATTCCTGCTTGGAGATAGGCTAGGTACCAGTCACTGGATAGTGAGCAATTGTATTGTGTGTTAGTTGTTTTTCTTGGGTTTTATTCTTCACTCTCTCTTTTTCTTATCTTCCTTTTCATTACTATTGTTGTAATTATTATTTTATTTTACTTATTTCAATTATTAAACTGTTCTTAATCCAACCCAATTCTCCTCCCTGTCCTGAACCGGGAGTGCAGGGAGTGAAGGGAGTGAG
>JANHGB010039515.1:0-20789 GCA_026283785.1 Coracopsis vasa
GTTTATATACTGGGCATGATGTGCTGTGGTATGGAATACCCCTTTGGCTAGTTTGGGTCAAGTGTCCTGTCTCTGCTTCCTCCCAGCTTCCTGTGCCCTCCTCACTGGCAGATCACGAGACTGAAAAGTCCTTGATCGGAGTGACTATTACTTAGCAACAACTAAAAATGCTGCTGTGTTATCAGCATTGTTTTCAGGCTAAAGTCGAACACACAGCTCTGCACTAAGAAGGAGAAAAATGGCTGCTACACCTGAACCCAGGACTGTGACAACCAGCACTTGTCCCTGGTGGGCAAAGTGCTGGGGGTGTCCTTCCTCCTGCTCCCCAAAGCCTGCCCTGACCTGCACAGAGGTAGATGGCTGTGGTGGGTGCTGGTGGGGGGGCTCAGCACAGCCCCAGGACCCCAGTGAGCTGCTGCCCCCATTGCAGATGATGGATGAGGCACTGCTGCAGTGGTTGGGGTTCTCCCTGCGGCAGCTCGGGCACCTCCTGCTCCACATCCACATGCAGGAGCTGGTGCTGCCTCAGGGTCCGCTCTATGCCCCACCACTAACACCCCTTCCTGTGCATCCTGCAGCTTCTGGGGCTGCATTGGCTCTCAGAGCTGTAGCACCCATCAGGGGGACTCTCAACACTCTGCCTTCTGGACCCATTAAATCACCACCTCACACCATGGTGTCTCAGCACCCATTTCTTCTCCTGGGGATATATCACTCTGTCCCCACAGCCTTGCACCAGTGACACCAGCACCTGACCTGGTTCTCAGTGCCAGGACGCAGTGCTGTCACCACTGTCATGGCTCTGTCTGGCAGCCATGACCCTAGGCAGGAGCAAAGATAGCTTTTTCTGCCATGGTTCCTGTCCGCAGTCCCTGTTCCTGCTGCATCCTCCCACCCCACGTGTGAGGTTTTGAAACATGGTCAATGTGTTTCAAAACCATGTTTCCTAGCCCCCACGGTGGGTGGGATGGGTGTCCCTGTGCAGGGATGGGTTTTGCTTGAGGTAAGGGGGAAGTGGTTGCTGCCGTGTTGCCCCACTATGTTAAATGTCTTAGGCTTACTACAAGATATTAAGAAGTGACTTTGGCATGTATTGGAGATATGGTGCAAGTGGTGTGTGGACCCATCTGGGTGTAGTGTCATTACCTGGGTGGCTGAAACCACCGAGTCCCATGGCCTGAGCAGTCTCTTCCAGGCATAGTGTGTGAAAGAGCACTGCCTGACTTAGTCTGTGCCACTTGTCCTATCAGTGCCTCTTGGTTTTAGATAATTTTTCAGGAAACATCATCAAATGACAGCAGACTGGTCCTGGGACAGATACAGAATCAGTGGAACAAAGGAAATATGATGCAAGTATTCCTATGGAAGATTGCTGGATCAAACTGAAAATTGTTGCATTTGTTCTTCTGAAGCACCAAAGCTCTCTTTTTTTGCATAAGAATTATACTTATATGGTATGGCATGGCTTCATGCAGGGCTACTGAGAATACATACATGCAGTCCTCAGTAGTGCAAGGCCAATACACTGGATTACTTTCTCTATCCCACCATGGAGATGTTCCAAATGCTGAACAGATCTGGGGAGAGAAATGTGGCTTTCTGCTGTTTCTTCAGCATACCTGTCTTGGACCATCCAGAGTTCCCTCTTCTCTTTCTGTTTTGGACTCACTCTTCTTCACATCCCGAGATGTGTAAATAGTAGGGGTGGGAGCAGATAGGAGAGTAGAGAAAGCTAAATTCTGGTCTGTTTTTTTATTGTTGTGTCTTCTGAAAGACTCTTGGAAGCACCCCCTTTTTAAAGAGTCAGGTTTGCAACACATAACATTCAGTGAATGATATATTACATGCTGAACCGATTTTATAAATAAATTCAGTAAAAGAATGCATTCATCCTTATAAACACACTGATTACAAGCCCCAGTATAAACAGCAGAGAGTGGGAAGGAGGACTATATCTCAGTCTGACTTTGTACGTAGGCTTTCCAATGACAGGCTCTTGCTGGTTATTTGACAGAAGCTATCAACAGGCATCCTTGGAAGTGAACATTTAATGTAGGATTCATTTTAGCATTTGATTCAGTGGCAATTATTCCTCCAACATTAACAGTGAAATGACACTAATGCACTCTGCGTTTTGCTGTTTTCAGAGACTATACCTGGCTCATATGATGCTGAAAAGGAGGAGGAAGCACTGGAACAAAGGCAACCAACAATTTGTACACAGTTAAAACTTATTTATAGTCTGGTATTTCTGAAACAGGCTCCTCTTTTTACACTTCAACAGATATTTATCCCTCACTTGACCTTCATACTTGTGAATTGTGGTATATCTTGTGCCCGGAAATTCACCTTCTGAACATACCAGAGTTGATAGACAAATTCTAAACCACCCGAAAGTGTTCATCATCTACCTAAGCTGAACTTATGAACCTTAAGAATATGTGTGACTGCATATTCTCCCTAGAAACACGATAATTTTATCAAGCCAGGCACTTTTATATTTCTGGCTGAATTTATCTCCACAGGATGCTGCACAGAATCTAACAAAAAAAAGAGCCACCAAATCTCTAAAAGTGTCTTTCTACTTAAATGCATCGATAAAGAAGTGGAGGGTGCGAAAACTTGTTGCAATACTCAGAAAGAAAAGGAAACTGTGCAATACTGGTTCTAGGAAAGGTGTGAATGGTGGAGAACAGGCTACCTTTGAAACCACTGTCAGCTGAGAAAATGGGCAGAGTATCTGAATTTTCTAGGTTGTTTTGAGCCAATTCCTCAACTTGTAGGTTACATCTGCTTTAGGTTCGTTTCTGCATAGTGAACAGGTTGCATTTCTCAACAGAGCAAAGCTGGGCATCAGCTTGGAATTTTGGAGGTTGCCATGGTTTCAGTATTTTTATCTTCTCTGCAAGTCATTAAGATTTCATTGCTGTATTCAGAATGATTACACCTGAAAACCAGGACTTGCTTATAGAAGTCAGTGGTCTAGCCACACACACCTAAAACCAAGAGAAGCATGCAAATATTGCACCTCAGAGCAAAACTGGTTATTAAATAGACAAATAGCAACAATTCTGAGTCAAAGATACATATTTCTTAAAAGGCCCATGAGTCAATATGCAAATTATTACAGATTTATAATGTAGCAAAAATGTGGAGTATTTAGTGAACTTTTCAAAGTAAGAGCTTGAGTAGGGAAAACACTGAACAAAATATTCCAATTAGCAAAGCCATTTATCAGGAACAGAAAATGACTCAGAGAAAATGTCAATGGGTTCAGTAGTGAGCTAGCCTCTCTCTTTGGAGAAACACAGCCCAACCTTCTGGCTCATCCAGAGTGAGCATCTTCGCTGAAACATATCTCTTAGGTCCAACTGTTCCAAGAACAATTAGGTTTTATTCTTGAGGGAATAAATTCAAGATACATAGTGAAGCACACATTGTTCTCTCCAGTCAGAGCCAACTCTGGTCATATCCTTTAAAGAGTCTGGAATTAATTGCAGAGTCTCTCTAGATGCAAGTCATGATTTATCTGCTTGGGTGAAGTCTTGTTTATCCCCTAAATTAAAACCTTCAAGTGAAAAATTCAAGCTGCCTCTTGGTTTGCAGACAAGGGAAGGAAACTGGAGTTGCATGGAGGAGGCTACGTAACGCTAAGCAGGCAGGAGCCTCAACTGCTTTAAGGGGGATGCTCCCCTTTGGCACAGCAGCACTATCCTGCCTGCAGTAACACAGGCTGTGCCCTGAGCAGGATAGAAGCCTTCCTGGGGCATCTGTGAAGAGAAAATTTTGCTTTCAATACTGTCTGGTACAGTAGCCTTCTGCAGACTCCTCAATTGTTTTCTGTGTCTTGTGGTACAGAGTTGTTTTCACTTAGTCAGAGAGAAGTACTCATGTCTGAAACTTTTTGCCAGGAATGATGAGAGCTGTGGTGAAGACAGTGTAAGCAGAAAAACACTGGAATTTGGAAGGGAATATACCAGTCCTTCTAACATGGCAATGGGAAACCAGAGCGCTCTGGCTGCAGTGCTAAACACTGATGGTGCCTCCCACCATGGGGTGAAATTAAAAACCACATTTGTTTTGGAGCAGAGGAATCACAAACACATATGCATTTTTACACTGAAATGTAATTGTACCTTAAACCCAGATTTGTGCTTTTATGAAGAGTATTTTGTCTTTTTAAATACTCCCTTTGATCAGCTGTTCATTCAAGCAAGATCAGTAATGAGGAGATGCAAGATTGTTATGCTTCGGATGCTTGCATGTAGCTCTAACTAGTATTACATTACATTTCTGCCTTTCTTTTCTCTCCCTCTCTCTTTTATTTTCCCTTTTCCGGAAGTTCCGTTATTCAGCTGTTAAAGTAAATCCATTTATTTAGCCATTAAACATCCCATATCCCCCTCACCACAGTTTTAAAATGCTAGTTTACAGCCATAACTCCACAAAATAGAGCCACATATCACCTTCTAAACAGGAAAAAAACCCAACCCAGCCTTTCAAATCACAGCTCCATACACTGGAATATCTCACTGCTTCAGGAGCTGAACACATTCCAAAAAGGCTATGTAGAGGTAAAATGTCTCTCCTTCTGAACTTCCATGAGGATACAGGTGGCTTTTCATGTATTGTTTAACACAAGAAAACTATGATGCAAAGCTTATATTTATGACTCTCCTGGGGGAAAAAAAGGTAAGTCTCTACCACCTGGAGTCCTCATAAGTGTAGGCTTTGCAGGCAGCTGCCTGGTGCAGGAGAGGCCAAGCTCATGGCTTCTGCCAGCTCATGCGCTTTGTTGACTGATCCCTTGTTCCTGTAGAGTGCACTTATCATGTTCTATCAACATCTCAGAAAGGAGGTCTCTGAGTTAAATAAGGTCCCGATGAACTGAACGCGTTAAAAATGCAAGATCTGGAGCTTCAATCTTAACTGATGTTTCAAAAGGGAAACAAATGTCATGACTTAGAATTTAGGATGAAACAAGTGGACTTTTTTCTCCTCAAGCAGGCCAAGAACTTTATCCTTTCTCAGTTACTCTAAGTTCATCCTCAGGTACAACATTCTGCAGCTAGTAAATTAATTGGCTACAATTATGTGACCTATTGGGATGAGGTCTGCAAGTCACAAAGAGGCAAAGGGAAGAGAGGGAGAGATGGGAGAAGAGTTTCTAAGAGCTGTTTTAATGCATGGTCCTCAAAAATATCACTACAGCAAACCTCAGAAATATAGGGATGGATTCTTTCAATAATGGTGGAAATGTTCTGTAGGAATCCAATAATTTCCTATTTCTCCCATTAATATAACCTACATTTAACTTCAGAGAGCTGTCTTCCTTCAGCCATCAATCTCTTTGTGGTTACAGGTTCTCAGGTGAAACACTTTATCATGGCCATGAAAACTATTTGCTGTTAGGTATCATCCATATACAAGTGGCATATAACTTCATGCTGTGCCATCAGCTGCTCTACTAGCTCAGGGAGAGGGGACCAAAATGTACAAGCCTCATGCACCTTAAATTCACCAGCAAACAGATCAGCAGTTGCATAATGTGTCCTGGACTTAATCTTATCACTATCATTTCCTCCAAATCTGAGACAAACAAAAACCCCACAACAACAACAAAAATGCAAGACTTGGTCACAGTGAAATTCCTGTTCTTTCCACAGAAATTGAATGATCATCAAACACCAAATGGAATAAAGTATCCTCCGATGTCCTTACTCCAGTGGAGGGAAAGCAAACAGAAGTACAATTTGTGCACAACTGATATATTTCAATGTGAACCAGGTATATACATCTTTTTTTGAACCATCCCATAATGTCTACCCTCCAAACAGGGAGATGACAAGATGGTTCAAGACTATTTTTTGATGTAACATTTCTCCTGTCCATTTTACTAAACAGCATGATTGTCATTCTTAACAACATTCACACATCTTCATCTCAGAGACACAAGCATTTGTAGACTCCTGGAGGTGCCATTTCACAAAGCATTTGATAAGACATAAAATGTCTTATTAAATGTCCTGAGCAAACCTCTGACTGCACTTGCTGAACTGGATCACTGGATTCCCAGCCAACTTCCCACTGTGGTATAATATGAAGTTACAAACTTAGAGGAGGTAAAAGCTTCCTGAGCGCTGCAAGTATGCCTGTTTTGCACAACAGTAGAGCAGTGTCTGGATATTGCTGCTCTTCATAACATTGGCATAAGGCTTACGGATGGACACAGGTCAGAGCTGAGGCTCAATACACACTGGGATCTTGGTCAGCAAAGTCCCCCCACAGAAAAAATACACCAGCCCTGTAGTGAAGATAACAAGTGACTCTGCTAGGCAGCTGAGCAAATTCAACTCTGCTCTGTAACACTGCCAGAGTTACATAAACATAGCTAAAATAATGCAGTGAGTCTCCGGTAACATCTTAAGATAATTTGGCTGGAGCCTCCAATGCACGGTGGCACTCTGGGCAGTTAAGGTTATTTGCATCTTCTCTGGTCGGTCCTTACCTTAATATATCTCAACTTAAGCGTAGCTTTATTTCTGACTTTGCCAGGTGCATGGTGTTTGGTTTGGTGTTTCGATTTAAATATACCGTCACAAATGCTGTAATGATACCCGACCTCGGTTTTGCCTCACAGGAATATAACCAAACCCCAACAATATTTTTCAGGCTTACAGCCAAACAGATGAAGCGCAGTGAAACATGCTGAAACTAACTTTAACTATCTTCGGAACTAATAGTAAAATTTAGTGGCATCTACAGGGCTTAATGAGGGCTAATTTACTTATATTTGCATAACTGTACTTCTCCATGTAAGTTCATGACACAAGGTTAATGTAACAGTCAAGGGAAAAAAGGAACATAAGATATGTCAGACTAAAGGAGAGAAAACACAGCTGCACATCTCTCCTTTTTAACATAAAGTTAAACATTAAGCTTCCTGTAAGCATCATCTAGCAAGGTAATCAGGAAGAGCAATTAGGAGATGAGGGAAAAGGAGAAGCCCATGGAAAAGACTGCAGGATCTGAAGTTCACAGGTGAATGGTGATACCATGAAGTTCAGTAGGTTTATCAGATCGTGATTTTTAATAAATTACCCCTTCCAAAAGGACTGCATTTAGAAGAAAAAAAAATCAAGTGGAGAAATAACAATGTAAGAATTATGTACATTGATTTCTGATCAAAGATAAGCTTGAGGTGAAAATTTAACAATTTTAAAGGCGTTTAGAGGGATAGACAAGGTTTATATGTCCCAAACTCTGTGATAAATAAATCTTCTCAAACTTGCAACAGGAATATTACAACATCCATTGCTGACACCTCTCACATCAAAATCAGCCCAGGGCCAAATAAATGACAGCAATGACTTAGCCTTGACATTTTTCTTTGCATTTTGCAGTAATGACACATATGAATGTTTCCACTGTAACATTTAAGTCAAGTGAGAAGCACATTTAAAATGTCTGCTATCTTTCTTTCTTTTTTAAGAAAGATATGGTTATTAAGAGCAACTTTTCCTGAGCAAACTCTTGCACTCATGAAGCAAAAATCAAGGAGAATGTCAGCAGTTTAGACTTGCAACATGGGATCTCAGCTTCCTGTGTCACCTGCCCGTTTGCAATTCCATCAATGAGCTCTTGTTAGGAGGCTGATATAAGCCCTAGTCTTCTTTCCTCTAACCCAGTGTTGCACTATTGTTGCTCCATTAACACCACTTTTGATCTATGCCCATGGGAACAGAACACATTTACCATAGTATTAAAAACCAATCAATAAATCAATCAATCTGTGGTTACATGGGAAACTCTTCACTGACATGACCCCATCTAAGAGGAAAGGGAATTGAATCATCCCATTACGTCAGGGTGTAAGAAAGGAGTATATTACCAGGTCAATGCCACAAACCTTGATTTGCAGAATTCCCTAAATCTATGCACTTTCAACAGAAGCTGAGTTTGAAAACGTTTGTTGAAGACAACTCATAAGATACTGCCTGGAGCTTAAGAGAGATTATACAGACAGAAAAACAGCCAAAGGCTTCCACACCAAGGTGCTGCCATGAATCTCAACCCACCTGCACAGAGCCGTTCCCTCTTCCAGCCTTGCAAATCTGGTCTTAAGCTCTCAGGCCTTGGCACAGCTTAGAACAGCCTCAGAGATGATCAGCATGAGTCTGGTTTTATTACCACTAATAATTTGCTGGTGTGGGCTATCCCCAGCTGACAGTATTACCTTTGGTAGATGCTCATATGCCTCCTATGCTTTATGCCTGAAGGAATCCCACTTGTTTCCAGGGTTCAGTTTCAAGGCTTATTTTTACTTCCAGAGTAGTCTAAAGAAAACTAAATGGTGGTGGGATGCTCTCTTCAGAGTCTACTGTTGAAATCTCTATTACCAGCATGAGTTTCTGTGCAATCTGAGGAGCTAACTTAATGGCTCCAGAGGCACACTCTTAAGCTGTGATATCTCTACACTGTGGCTTTTTGTACCTCTGAGAATGACTCAAGTAGAGACCACAAAATGACAGGTGAGAATCAAGAATAAATATGTGTTATAAGGCCTAATTGTCCTAAATCACTTGCCTGGAGTTACTAAAAGGGAAGAAAGCAAACAACAGTAAACCCAGTAATGTGAAGTCCACAATTTGTCACCTGAGGGAAAAAGACAGCTAGAAAAGGCAAGGCTATTAAAGTAGTTGTGCATTGTCACTGACTTGGTTTATATAAAGGCAGAACTCATGATCAGCTTTGCTGAACTCATTATGGCTTTAATGTTTTTCTAGATAAGGTGTGGAGGGTTGTGAGAATGATAAATAGCTCAAAATAGCTGAAGACAGTTTTCTGCAGCCAGAAGGAAACAACTGCAGCTTATCTGGAAGATGGCATTTGTTCTTAGAAAGTGATTTGTTTTACTAAATTTTTCAATTAAATAATTATGCACACACTTCTTAATGTAATTCAGCAGGACTGCTGACAACCAATTCCCCAGGTGCCAAATTCTCAGCCCTGTGCTAAGAAAGTGTGCAAGTGTGAGCATTTTAAACAGTTGCAACATTAGATTTAAATCAGACCTGTGTTGGCCTTTTGCATGGAGGTGAAATTTCAATAGATGAGTCCCCCACTGAACTCATTAGTTGTTGTCCAGGACCTGTCATTCCTCATCAATTCCATGGGATTTCTGTTTCATTTAGACTCTCATAGACTTTTCCAGATGCATGCACAGAGGTTCCTTCATGTTGCCATGAAAAACCCTGACCAAATAATTATATATTTATAAAAAGCTTCTGCAAACAAGATCTAACTTATCTCAGTTCTTTTCTGCTTTCCCAAAACTAGATATTATTAAAGGAAGCCTACAAGTTTTAAATTGGAAGAAATAAAGATTCTTTATGTTTCAGTGGTGCCAGGACAGTAATCATGTACCGTGACCTCTTTCATCTATACACTCCTCAGTTTTTTTTAGATTCTGTCAGTATACTGCTGATGATAGGGCTAAATAAAGTACTTCTCTTTCCACTTCTGTGGGCCAAGGGTTTAGTGTGATATTACAGCTGAGCCTAAGAGGCTGTCTGTCTTGCATGTCTCTGTTGCTCTCTGCCCTTGGATGTATGGTCCCAGCCTTCCTGGCACACATGCCAAGACTTTGCTGACCTCTTGGTGAGCTACTTCACAGTGTTAAAGCAGTGGAAAGTTATCCTCCTTTGCAAAGAAAGTGGTCGATGTTCTGCCAATTTATGTCCCTAATAAATAGCCCAAATTTATGTCCCTTTCGTAGTGCAAAAGATAAGGTGGAAGTGTGCATACGGGATGGGAAGTATAAGAGAAAAATATCTCTTCCAAGACCAGCTGGAAATTATATTGGCTTAACTGCAGTTTAAATTCTCTTCAAATATTCAATATTCAATGTTTAATATTAATATCAATATTAATATTAATAAATAGTAACAATATAAATACTTGCTATTACAATACTTTAAGGTTTTGGCTCATCCATGAGACCTATTTCTGTGCTAACAAAAATTCCCAAATATTTTCTTGTCCAGGTATTTGGTCATGTCCAATGGATGATAGATAACAAAAAACTTAGATGAATTATTCCCTCCATCCTGTATTAATCATCATACTTAGTTCAGTTCTCTCAGCTTGAACAAACATAGATCAAACAGAAAAATAAGGATTGCACCTCCTGCAAAGAATATAGGAAACATACACCACATCCTATCAGAAATCAAACATAGAGGAAGGCAGAGAAATTAACTATGACCCTGGCATCTGATAGAAGAGCTGCCTGAAAAAAAATGGGCCAAAAAAAGAGGCAGGTATGCAAATCAAATTCTTAGAGTCATTTTCACAGTCAGTATTGTCTTCAACCTACAGAGCCCTGCAAGGTCCACTGGGATAACTTCTGATGTAAGGCATCATGAAGCAGAACACTGATGTTTGCTCATTGATGAATAGAAACACAAGTACATATATTTCTCTGCAGAAGTGCAGGAGTGTTCAGGGAAGACCAATTAAACAGATCTTAATTTAGAGACTACCTTCACCAATCTGTAATCCAACTCTAATTGTGGTGAGTAACAGAATTCAACTGAAATTTAATCAGCAGAATGAACATTGCTAACATCTTAGAGTTAATTAGGGTAATAATTACTGAAGAAACAGATTTGCTGCATTGAGCAGAAGTTGCTATGGTATTCCCATATATATTTGAGAAAGCAATTAAAAAATCCTCTGATGTAGAGGAATAGCCACAGATGAATGGAAAGTTAAAAGGGCAATGCATCAGAATGTAGGAGCAATCCAGAGCCACCCCAGTTCAACTGTTTTTCCCTTCCTAAGGTCTTTTTCTCCACATCAGTCCCAGATGCTGATGAGGCTTCAGACTGCCTGAATGTACCACACACAGAGACCCAAGGATGAAGGATGTGGTTATCCTCTGTTCATACGTTGGTGTGAGGGGGTGATTTTGACTGTTAGAGAAATGTCAGGACTGGGAATGAGGAGTATCTGGTGGGGAGAAAGAAAAAAAATATTTAGAAGGAAATGGCAGCACCAAGGTCTGGTCTCACTGATTTGCATAGGAGAAGGTTTAAGTGACTTTGGAGAACCTGATTGACAAGTCATATAACTTTTGTCACTTGTGATAAAATATCTACAATTCATTTCTAACCTGTATAGTTTTCAAATAGAAATTAACAGCAGGCAATGATGAGACAATCTCTGAGACAAAGGCTGATATCTAGGCTTATGGTGTAGAGAGACAGGTCTGAAATCAGAGAGAAAAAAACATTAATTCAAACCCAGTAGCTAAACAGAACAGAAAGGGTCTACATGGGCTGAGGAATATGGAAAGGGGAAGAGAAGGAAAGTTACAGAAAGACACAATTCCAATAAAGAGTACACAGTCAGTAAATCTAAAAGCAGTGAGAAACCAAGGAGGATTTAAATGGAGGGGGAAAATGCTTCAGTGATCTTGTAAGAATGGCTCTTTAAGAGCCAGATGTAGCCAACTTGGGATAACCTTGGAGCAGAGAGACAGGAAGTCAAGTTTGTAGACAGCTTCTTTGTTGCACACAGAAGATGAATGGAGAGGCTGGCAGGATCAAGGTCTTGCCATTTATATGTAGTTGCTCCAAGATGTAGGAGGCTAAGTAGGGTGACTAAGCAATGGCCATGCCTAGTGACAGTGGTAGTGATATTCCGCATGTCGACATATTCCACTCAAACACAATTTTAGCAGAGCTGGATCTACTTCACATTCAACATAATCCTGTTGTTAGAAATAAAAAGATTATGCAGGAACATCACTGTTAGAAGCACTACTGCAGCTCAAATCTGTCTCTCTAGGTACCTCCATTCTGTGCTGAAAATGGCTGAGATAAGTAAGAAGCTGTAACAGAATTTGTATTTACTCCTACCTCCACTCTCACACATTGTGGCTTCTTCACTCAAAGCAAGAGAGAAAGAACAGAGAATTTGGGAGATGAGAATGAGATAGATCTTTGCTTCTTAGGATACTTAGGATATTTTTTTCTGTTCTGCCTGATTTTGTTGCTGTGACATTAGGGAGGAAATGATCTCCTCACAGAAGGACTGTGACCCAAATGTCCTGCGCAGTTTTTCCAATATATTTCAAGAGAGAAAGACAAGAGTCTACGATTTGTGCATCTAAAAATTGTAAAAGCAAAATGTTGATATTTAGCAAGAAAAAGAAAAAAGTCTGTTTCTTAGCACAACATCTCAGTATCTAACATTCAGGACATTTCTCTGTCGACAGTGAGCCACTATAGTGAGCCGCTATAGCTAATAGCTGCAGATAATCACGAGGAAAAGAGATAAACCACCTTCAAGAAGATCAGCCATCATTTAATTACAGCATGCACTCAAAAGGCTGGGAAGCTACTAAATCTTCCACTTCATTAATGAAACACTGTCCTGAATAACTTGAAAATGATTATATTTGCAAATACTTGTAGTGGATGTGAGATAATAAATAATTTCTAGGCATATATTGTGCAATATTTCAATACAAACATAAATTTACTCAACAAAAATTCTTGTTGTGTTTAAGGCTAAAAAGGTGGTACATGGTGTTCTGTTTCCTGCTACATGAAGGCACACAGCAGCCCCAGTTCAAGTCAGCCAAAGGAAACCTGTGCACTGAAGCAAGAATCATGCAGGACCGCAAGAGAAAATCAGATCCTGCACCACCTTCAGCTGCAGAGATCTGTGTGAGCGGCTTTTACATGCAATAAAAAGAAAAATGGGTGATGGAGAGAGCTCTAACCTGTTTTTTTCAACAATTTGTTCTGGACAGGAGAGGTTGTCAGAGGGGACTTCAGTTTGTTTGAAAGCTGCTTCCAAAATATTATAAGTGACCAGCAATAGACTCAGCTGTAAGATGTGATATTCATTATTTATGTAGCATAGCCTGTTGGATGTGTGTTTGCTACAAATAAGTGGTTTTATATGTCCTCTAAGCCGTAACTAGAATAATAGTTACTATACACAGTGGAGATGCAGAAATACATAATGCAGTGCTCTTTCAGCGGCAGAAAATTGAGTGGAAAAAGGGTTTGTCTATCAAATGTCTTGGTAATGTGTGGAAGAATGAACCATATTTTAACAAAATGAAGAACTTATGTAAAATGATACTGGTTTTGTGTTTTCATCCTGAATGTGAAAGTGCAAGACCTTCATAAACTTACATCGAGCTCCTTTTTCAAGAGCCTGTGTTCACAAATTAGATGGCAGTGCAAGCTTAAACATTCTAAATCTTGCTTTCATTTGTATGAGTCAAAAATCTCAGTGCAAACCTAATGTAATGCAAATTTCTTTTAATCACCCTGACAAAAATGGGGCACATTTTTTATTGTTGTTTCAACCTCATCTAAAGAATAACTAAATAATTGTTTCTATCTATTTCTCCCAGTGTTTAAGTGCTGACAGTGTGCAAATTATTCTCAGCAAAAAAAGACCTTAAAGCTCCAAATCAAAGCAGATGGTAAAACTGTCTGAAAAAACCCAAATTATTTATAAGATCAGGACAACAGTTTACAAATCCTGGTGAGATAAATTAACTCTTCCCCTGATAAACTAGGTCCTTAAAGAAATAATACACAGATTAGGTTTTCCATTTATCTTCTCATTCACCGTTTTCCTTACTTGGAAGATATGAAAACTCTGTATTTCGGTGGAGGCCCACAGATCCGGCCTCGCTGCTTCCCTTCGCAGGTATCGGGAGGAAGTTGAGCGTCCTGCAAACTCCCAAAGCAGCACCACCTCCTCCAGCCCCGCTTCGAGAGTCCCAGGGTCTCTCCCTGCTCCAGGAACTCTCTCATCCCAAGTCAGCTTTACAACGTCACCACCTAGTGGAAATCCAGCTATTTTCTTTCCCCAAGTACAACTGCTATAGAGGAATTTTATACTCGTGACAACAGGTGAGTGGCAGTTTTACGGGGGAGAGCAAACCACAGAGAATCACCGTGCCTTACTTTTGATTAGTTGTTTCAGTTTGCCAGACTGAGGTGGTTTGAGATATTTGGTGAGAGGGTGCAGAGAAATGGAAGAGAAAATATAGGAAGAACACAGTGTTAGGGAGAAAATACAAAAAGATAGCATGAAGAGAAACACAGAGCATGATAGTATTGCTTTTTAAGCCCATATTAAACTCCCAGATGGGTTTCCTAAATGAGAATACCTAAATGCAAGGCTGGGGATCAGCAGGGGACCTGGGAATGCTTGGTGCTCTTAGAATGAGGACAAGCCTTCCACTCGTCTCCACCTCTTTTTGGCAGCAGGGTCCAGCATCAGCCAGGTAACAGCACTGAAGCTTTTGCCCCTCTGGGCTCTTTTCAACAGTAGCTGTACAGAGAGCTACTGAGTAATCCCATGGTGTCCAAAAACAGGGCTCAATGCAACCCTCACCACTCTGAACTTGCAGGGAAGGGAAGGGGAAGGATGAAAAGATGAGTTGCTGGTGGATTTTATGTTTTCTTTAATCCTGTTTGGTTTTCAAAGATGACTGCAGCCAAACTATGGTACTCTTCTGCACAGAACATCTTCTTCCACTAATTTTCCCTCTAGCTATTTTGCTAAAGATGTAAACCAGTAAATGAACAGATTCCTGGAGAGCTGAGAATACTTTTAAATAAACCTTTAAAACAGATACTTCATTTTAAAATCATACATAGATGTATATTGCTTTCTATTATATATTTGCATACATATTCTATTGTCAGTTGTTTTCTGGTTTGGTTCTACTGGGTGTGTTTTTCTGATCGTGTTACACTTTTTTTGTTGTCCTTCTGATGGAATACTTTAGAAACTTTAAGATCTGCTCTGTAGGAAGGGAGAAGCAGCTTTATAAAGGAGATTTGCACCTGCACTCTCCTCAAAAATTGTTTTTGCTGTGTTTGGAGTTTGCATGTTTGTGATTAAAAAGACTTGCAGTGTTTTTTGAAAGTCTTCAGGTTGAATGACTTTGCTTTAAGTGCTGATAAACTTTCTGTCAATATTTAGGTGAAAAAGACCAAAATTGCAAGACCATCAATTCAAAGGTATAAGAGTTTAAAAGACACATTTCCTTAAGCAGAATTTGAACAACTGCCAAGCACAACAAACTCCTCACTGTGAACTGAAGCCTGCACAGCTGGATAACCACTGTCATCCTGTTTTCAGGCAGTGGCAAAGGACCACGCGTTTTCTCACATTCACAGGTGCTACCTCGGCCCTCAGGGAAACAGGACGGTTCCGCGGGAAAAAAGATGAGCTCGGAGTTGAGGTGGAAGGTGGCTAGATGGCAGCAGAGCCCCAAGACAGCAGCAGTGATGGTTGTATATCAAGCATCTTCCTGGGGAGACTCTACCGAGGGACACACAACTCAATTGCTGGAGGGAGAAATGACAGAAAGACTGAACTGTCTGCGATTTGATACATTTGGGAACACTAAAAACAGGAACAAAGAGCTTGTGTTCTGTTCCAGTTTGACATAAATTCCCAGCTCTCACCAGGTTATTGCTGACAGCAAAGTTTGAGAAGTGGCACGGTAGCAAAGGAAGGAAACCAAATGAAAAGTCTATTTATATGAGAAATTATGTTTTACTTGTATAAGATGGATAAAAATTAAATATTTCATGGCTCTTTGTGGAAAAGTAGATTAGTGGACTATAACCTTGGACTGACATTCATAGACAGTCAAAATACAACTAAACTGCCAGTAACTAAGCCCCATGTAGCCACTCTTTCAGTGCCCCCAGTGGGATGGGGGAGAGCATCGGAAAGGTAAAAGTGAGAACACTCATGGGTTGAGATGAAGACAGTTTAACAGGTAAAGCAAAAGCTGTGCATGCAAGCAAAGCAAAACAAGGAATTAATTCACCACTTCCCATTGCAGGTCATCCCTATGACATGCCATCCCCAGGAGAGCAGGGCTCCATCACATGTCATGGGGACTTGGAAGACAAACACCATCACTGCAAACATCCCTCACCTTCCTTCTTCTCCCAGCTTTATATACTGAACATGATGTCCTATGGTATGAGATACATCCCGGGTCAGTTGGGGTCAGCTGCCCTGGCTGTCTCTGCTCCTAACTCCTTGTGCACCCTCAGCTTCCTCACTGGTGGGGTGGGTGTGAGGAGCAGAAAAGGCCTTGACTCTGAGCAAGCACTGCTCAGCAGTAAGGAAACATCCCGGTGTTATCAACATTGTTTCCAGCACAAATCCAAAACACAGTCCCACACCAGCTACTTTGAAGAAAATTAACTCTACCCCACTCAAAACCAGTACACAAACCCTGCCAGAATTCTCTGCATGACTCTGCCACTGTGTCTCTACGGAAACATGGGAAGATCCTGGATCTCTTCATTTCCCAGCTTTCACCTGCAGTTCCCAGCTGTTTGTCAAGCACTTTGACATGCTGAGTTACTGGCATTATACAAGTGATGGTGAGTAATTGCAATAGACTTTATAGTCTTTAATGAGGTACAATCTGTTTAGCAGTGAAAATGAATCAACCAGATCTAAAATTTCAACTTTACTCATCTGTAGAACCAGGTTAGCCCAGCAAATCAGTTCTGGTTCACTCTTGTTTGTTCCTAGGGTGAATAAATCACTTGGTAAAGGTCTGTATAAACTAAAACAAATAAAAGAGGGCATTTCACATAGTAGTATAAGAAAGGCTTCACTTAACATGGTTCTGCAGCAGTGCCTGAGGTCACATGAAGTTTCTACTTGGATATGGCCATAAAATTCCTAACAATTTTTCAAGAAAAATTTATTTTATTTTCAAGAAAAATTAGCATTTCAAGAAAAATTGTGCTGAAATTTCCTAAATTCCAAAAGTACTGAATAAATATCTGAGAAAGGAAACCAGATTGCATCCTGAGTATGAAACTAAGAGCTTTGTCATCAGTTGCATACAGATTACACAGGTGTCAACAGGTGATGAAAACTTACAGTGGTGGCATAAGTTTTAATGAAGCACTGAGGAACACTTTAAAACCAGAATTGATTTTTAAGATGTGGATTAAGCTCATATTTTTATGATCCTGTTCATATGCAAGTAGTTATGTTGATGAAGGCATGAAAATGTAAGGGTAAAAGAGAGATGATCTGCAAGGAAAGACATCTTTTATTAGATCAAACAGATAAGTTTTCAAGCATAACAGCTCTTCATTAAATATGTAGTTCTTCTTGGTTCTTAAATATTGCAGAGTGGTACATTTGCGTTACCAGCTATTTCTCTGTGTATAACCTCAAATCATCTATTTGCATCTCTCCATCTCCCCTGTGTCAGCCACGTCAATGATATGCAAATGGTAGCTAGAAGTGGAGAACATTTCCTAGTAAACAAACTTGTCTATCCATGAATATTCACACATGCGCTGCTGCCTTTAGTGGAAACACTTTTTTAAAACCACCTTTGCTCTTCTTTAGACACTGTGCATGTTGAGATGTATTTTTAGATGTAGGTGCCAAAGTATTTAAACAGAAATGCAAAGTTTTTTGTGTATTGACTGACCTTTGGTCAAAAAGCACAGAGAGACGACAGTTCTGGTCATAAAACCAGAAAAGCCACCCATGAGAACATGTCTCTGAGCTCTCACAGGTTCATTTAGAATTATGCAGCATTTCTGACAACTGAAAACTAAAGTATTTATGGGATAGGGAATTCTTGTAACACAGCCGGCTAGGAAATGTGTATGGCTACTGATGAGCTCAGATATGTCTACCAAAACCATCAGAGAATAAAAATCAAGGAGCCTAAAGAACTGACTTAGATTTAACCACCAGTAACAGACAGGAATCAGACCTGTAGGCACCAGGCTTCGTGCAACACTGCTAGTTACTGGCTTACTGAGTACAAAATTGCTTTGCTATTTTTAAACAACACTGTCTTTTCCCAACTGTTTAACTGTTTAGTCTATTGGACCCTGATCTTCTCCTTGTGGAGCTTTAACTACTGAGAGTTTTGTTAAAGATAAGGCTATTAAAGGTAACATTTAAACTTATTATTTTAATAGACAAAAATGTATAGGTTTCCTTATTGGGTATTCCTATTGGGTCTAGCATTTGTATGTCACTGAAAGCAATCAAACAGTATTATTTTAATCAAAGAATAGGAAGAGATGATGTAAGAAAAGTACATGTAGCCAAATCTTGTCTTATGTCAAGAAACTGAGATTTGGCTCAGTATTCCCAAATCAAGTCAGTGGGGATGCATGTGACAATGTTTTCAAACAACCCAGTAAGCTCCAATTTAATATGAATAAAGCCACTGGGATCAAAAGTGATGAAGCAGAAGTTAAATATTTGGAACAGACCTTGATACATTGAGAACAAGTGCCCATCCATTTAAATCAGTATAAAAACAGTGGGCCCAGTTGTAATTTCATTTGCTTTGGATTAACTCTGGAATAACTCTACAGAGGTCAACGGAATGATACTGGTATTAAATAAAGGACAAGAGATAAGCTTCATGTTGAGCTGTGGTCTGTCTGAAATACTTTTATACCATTTCATCTGTAAGCTGGATGATCTGTGTTTTTTGTAAAGGAATTTGCAATATTTTAAAGATTTTGTGTACCATTAAAGAGGAACATAATAAAAAATATTAAATAATGTTAATCTTGTAGGCTGGAGTAATTTTAAGCCATTTATGAGGGAAAAAGTACTTTCTCCTTAAAAGAATTTTGACAGTTTAGACAAGGTATTTCTAGTGTAAAAAGGTCTTTTTTTTTTGTTTTGGTTTTTTTTTTTGTTTTGTTCTTATTTTGTATATGCAAAAATAACATTATTTTGCCCTCAGATGACATCCCTATACTTTCATACAACGATTGCCCTTCTGAAGCAATATTCAAATCAGTTGAGCTATGCAAAGAAACAACAACCTTGTGCACCTTGCCTAACTGTTCACGCTAACATTCACAAAAGGATGTTAGAGCAGCTTCATTTTTAGCAGAACTTAATGATCGCTTTGTACAGACCTGATGGCAGGAAGGGGGTGATTTGTTAAAGACTCCCTGAAGTACTTGTGAAACAGATGGAATTTATGTTTGTTTGAAATCTTCAGGTTGAGGTAAGTTTATCTGAAGAGTAAAGACTGATTTGCCAATTTGCTTTTAACATATAATAGAAACACAATCAAGGTAGCTGTAGAGAACAGTGAACTCAAGCCCTCTTGTAAAAAAGCTCTAATCACTGCCAGTGATTATTTGCGGTATGAATAATTCACAGATTCACAGGATTTTTGCATTAAAAATAAGTACACTACGTCTCTTCTTGCCTCCCCAAGATTGTCCTTACTCCTTCCTTTATCCTCTCTGCAGACTGCAGAGCTCACTCAAGTGAGCCTGCAGTCATTGTCAAATGACATCCCATAAAAGTACCTAGGAGTATTTGGGAAGATGGAGCAGCCGACAAACCTCAGTGCTATTACACAGCTTGGAAATGGGCCACTGATTGCTAAACAGGGATAAAGCCAATTGTAAAGCCTAACTCACCATCCAAATGTCAGGAAGAAATCACTCTTGTGTTAAGTAATGTGAAGTTGTTGAGGTGTTTTATGACCAATGAAATCCTCCAAAACTAGAAAATGTAACACACACACACAAAATCTCTGGTAGATTCATATTCCAGAGCAATTTTTTATCTCTACATAAGAAGGTATAATACCACTTTGCAGCATCACATAAATAATTACTTGGTTCTTAGAGTTGGCCCTTGATTAGCATACATATAGTCCCTGAACATAAGCAATGAATTTAACTCTCTGTGTAGTTCATTCGCAAAAAACCACATTTTAAATGCAACTACAAAATGCCTGTAATGAACAGCAGCACTGGAGATAAGGCTTCAAAATTATGCTGCTCAGCCTCATTTCCTTTTCACACCACACTCATGGAATTTATAATGAACACAGTAACTATATGAGAAATAAATTTCTTTTTAAAAGCTGTTTTCTATCGCAAACATTTTCATGTGTAAAATAACTTGTATTACAGAAGAAAATTGTATTTATGAAGGTTGGTTCTACTATTAAAATCCCTCAAGATTCATGAGAACTCTCATGAGAAACAAATTTTGTAGCAGTCTCACCTTTGATACGGATTTAGTTTGGAGTGCCAATGAATTTCTGAGAAATAATGTTCTCTGGAAACAAAGATCACACAGTTCTAAATTTCAATTTTCCATGCCTCATTTAAAGAGAATATTTGAAAATATGACTTCTCTGAACAAATCAATCACAACTCTTGTCTAGCCAACTAAAATCCCCTTACCTGTAACCTCTCTTTTAATCAATACACAACAAAAGGAAATAACAATTTGTTTGGATGCCACTGAACCATAGGGTTTATTTTCCAAGCGAACATTTTGCTGCAAGTGAAATGCATGTGTCAGAGGTCAGCTCCTTTAAAAACAATTGACCAATTTCCTTCTTTCTGTCCATAAGTGGAATAGCATTTATTGCATTAGGTAGGGCAATCTATAAATGAAACAGGAGCAATAACTCCTCTGATTGCAAATCACGTAACCATTAATGCCACTCTTTCTGTCTGAGCTCAGTCCTGTGATTACACTTACTATTAATGCACCAAGGATCACACTGATTCAGGGTCATATTCAGCACCCACTTTTCTTCCATGATGTAAGATGTTTTACCTGGAAGAGCAAGGTAAGTGTCAAGACTCAACCTGAAGATGTTTGTGTTAGTCACTTCAGTGCAAAGGGGAGAAAAAGGCTAAATAAAAGTAAGTTGGGTTCTCAGTTGCATCCCTGAT
>JANHGB010039517.1:0-10824 GCA_026283785.1 Coracopsis vasa
GCTTTTTGACCTGGCTCCTTTTTTCTGGGAGCAGAGGCCAAACAGCCATGCTAGAACATCAGAGGGGAGCTGCTGTGGCGATTGGAACAGGACATACAAGAGAGTGTGTGGGATTTTCTTTTTTCTTTTCTTTTTCCTCTTTTCTTCTGAAATGTATTTTAATAAATACTTGTATTTATCTTAAAATATATTTGTTTCTTTTAATTTTAAAGCTTGTGTTCTGCCTCCTTTTCTTTGCATACATATTCCTCAGCATAAAACGCACAATATTTTTCAGGGGTTGTCATAACTTAAAGTCATTACAAGAAGGTTATGGATCTTTTGTTAGTTTATGTGTGTGGTTTTTTGTTGGGTTTGGGGCTTTCTTTCACTATTAGAGCGATAGCAATTGCTGTAATGCAAAGGATATTCTCATAGCTGTTTGTGAAGATTTTTCAGCATTATGTTCTTTCTTGGCATCTTGCTTTTCTACTCTGCATCATATATCTTATTTTAATTCTACAATAGCTGTAGAAACTATCACAGTGTGTGTGGTAATGTAATGGTGTGTTGGATTGTGTGTCTAAAAATCAAAATCAGGGTACACGCATGTGTCAACTGTTCGCGTAAGACAGACTGTAGCTGTAAGCCTTGTTTAGCACAGATCTACATTTGTAAATGACAAAAAAAAACCAAACAAAAAACAAACAACCAAAATCTAGGAGGATATGCTGTCTAATCTGTAGGGTTTTTTCCTGCTTTCCACTTAATCATACATGGATCATGATGATGGTATAAAAATATACTAACTTTTGTTCGACAAAGTCTGCCCCTACCTTCCAGGATTTTAGAAAACAATGTAAAGAATATAAGGAAAATGTTAAACAGGATTATGGAGTTGAGTTTTATAATTCTGTAAACTAATTTACAGACAGTTGAAACTGTATTTTGTAGTAGTTTATGTTGTGTAAGGCATTTTTCCTTAGTCCCACAAGACTTTTAAATTGAAGACTCTAAACCAACGCAGTTAGCACTACTCACATCAAAGAAAGTTTTTAAAAAGTTGTTCATGACAGTTCTATTAGGATGTAATTACAAACAGATAGTATCTATCTTGGAATTATCGTGAAGAAAAAAACCTAACCAAAACAAAACCAAACCTCAGAAACCCAGCATGAGCCTTAATAGTATTGTTCCTGTACCAGCCTAAAACCAGGAACTGTGTCTGTCTATTTGAACCATACTAACTTCAGTGGATTAGTAAAAATTAATATGAAGTAGTTAAGGCTTTGATCATTAAACAGATTCTCCATCTATTGTTTTGTTAAAGGGTTATACAATAACAGAAAAAATGTTTTTTAATATTTCTAGGACACTTAACAACAGATAGCTGGACATCTTTACACCTTATTTTAGTCTGTAAATACTAGGAGTGTTTGTGAACTTCTAGGAAGAGCTTTGAGGACCTAGATAGTGATGCTAAAACTCTGTAGGTGTTGCAGCTAATTGAATAAATACAAACTGTCATACTTTACATCCTTTACCACTTTGAAATGAAATGGAAACTGAGGGGTTTGCTTTAGCACAAAGGTTAGCCAGAAGCTGTCATTGAGAAACAAAGTGTATGGGCAGTAGGTGCCTGTCTTTGAATATCTCTGTAGTTTGATTTATTTATTTGTTCATTTCTTTCCCCTAAATGAAGCATTCAGTATAAGCAAATGTAAAAAGAAATAAATTAAAAAATCATTACTTTTCTGATGTAAATATTTATTTTCATGTCATGTCTCTAGGGGCTTAATGTAACTTTTCTTTGTTTTCTTTCATGTCTCTCCTCCATAAGAACACTTGAAGAAAATGTCTACAAGATTGCTGTTTCTTTGGCTCAGCGATACAAGGTTCCACTTTGGGAAGTTTATATGACCCATCTGGAATTTCTGTTCACTGACAGTGGGTATGTTTTCTCCCCTTGCAAATACACATACGATTCTGATACACAGAAATATGTGCTAACCTAGGAAACAGTGAAGTATACTGTGGCTAGAGCTTGGTTTGTATTTTCATGTTTCTTGTGCTGTAGTAGTTTGGTAATTTTTCTTTTACATGTGATGCTTTTATGACCAGCCACAAAAACAGGTGTACAAGAAAGGGCTAAAGTCCATATGTGTCTTACTGTTCTGAGTATCCTGGGACATTTTTTTCAGTGTTTAGGTTTCCACGGCTTTGAATACTAAATGCTCTTTTCCAATAGCAACTTATCTTTTAGTTATTTTTACAGTCCCTTGGAATAGGTCCTGAAGTTCGATAGATTTTTATGTAATTATTTTTTTTAAGTGTTGCTATTTATTGATCTCCCTTCTACATAATAGCAAAGGAAGTAAATATATTGAAGCTTTCCATTCACATTATTCATCTGCTCATTTCAGTTTCAGGTTTTTGTAGAAGCAGGGTTATTTACAATATTTCTCGGGAAATATTCTACCCTACAAGATTATGGCAGACTAGACCCAGGAGGACATGAGGGGAGGGATGCTTTTTGTTTCTATTACAGAGTTTGTTTGAGGCCATTCTTTTTTTACCTTTTTTTTTTTTTTTAGTTTGACATTTTGTCAGTCAGACAAGTATTTTTTGCCCACTGAAAGATGAATACCCCCATTCAATGAAAAGCTAAGCTACTTGCCTGAATGGTGTATTCAAATGACAGTGATGTAGAGCCCCCTGTGTAATACAACAGCTCTTATTTTATGTTCTCACAGACGTAATCAAATTAGTCTAGTTTTGTTTCAAATTTTAAATTGTGAAAGCAGGTTTAGCTTGCAGCAGTATCTTTCTTACCATTAATTAAAAAAGCATTAAAACATTTTATAAAATATGAGGCATAAAAACAAGACTGATAGATGTTGGTGATCTGAGAACATGAAATAACCTACTGAGATTTTGTGGGGTTTTTTTGCCTCCTCCAGAAAACAGAGAAGTCATACCCTCTAAATTTTGCTGCTGCTAAATTATTTAGTGCTTTAAACAAAATAGACTGTCAGGGTATAAACGTGGCAACACTGGGGTGAATGTGAAAGAGCCAGCTGAGTTCTCTGGGACTAGAATATTGCCTAAGGTATTTTGCAGAAGTTGTCTACCATTTTCTTTTTCCTGTCCTCCATGACTTAGTATTCATAGAATTCAGAAATCACTGACATACAAATGAACAACCTTTTCCCTAAAGAAATTCAAAGAAGGCTTGAAAATTGATGTATAATAGGATAATATGCCACTGAGCATGTTTTTGTTGTATCATAATCTCATTTTAAAGTTGATTGACAGCATACGGCCGTTACAGTATATTTTAGTTTTGGGATTATGGCATTAATAATGCATGCCTTGTTATGCATTCATTCTGAACTGAAAAGAAGTTTATTCCAAGACTTAATCCCTTTAACCAAATATGCAGTATTTCTATAAGCTACTTTACATAGGGGGAAGATCAAAAGAATCACACAGTTTGTATTAACTATTTCTTTGATTACTCGACAACAGACAAACATCACGTTTTTCTGTTATGCTGTGAATTTGAGTCTGATGAAAAAATGTTTAGGACAAAATTTTTTTTACATTCAATGAAAATTGTAATTGTTTCTTTTGAAGAATCTGATCACATTTAATTGCGAAAAAAACCTATAAAATGCATTTTACTGTTCTAGTAGCAGGAAGTTTTATATTTGCCTGTCACAAAATCTGTTATTCCAGAATCTTTCAGAACAGCATAATGAACCCTTCTTATCCACCACCATTCCCACCCCAAAAACACATAGCAAACCCCTGTAGATCCTGTCTATATAATTTAATGTCCATCTAGCCTTTAGTTTGAACTTTGAGTGTGGACAGAAAAATATATTCAAATCACACTCTTGAAATGCATCATGTCAAAGTGTCTCTTTTGTCTGATATTAAGAATGACTGATGCTTTATTTCCATTAATATCGTACTTATTTCCAGTAATATGATAAGAATAATAAGAATTTAGAGAATTACAATAATACGTACAGGTAAACAACTTAACTGGGGAAGGTTCTAGATGTAAAAACAACTCAACTTTTTCTCCCTCAGAAATCAGAGAATAATTTTTAAACCGAGAGAAGGTTGTGTTAGTGGTATATGCTGTAAGAAAATCATCTTTAAGAATGAAACTGAGACATATTTTGCTTGGATACCAAAGAGAAAAGCTAACTTAGGAAAACTTGATGTTGAAATTCTAATTTAATCAGTTTTAGAGGTAGAGAAAAATCAAATGGGATTAGAAGACATCAGATTTCCAAATGAAATGACTACATGGTATTTGATTAGACTCTGGGGAGAGTCCAGGTGATAGTCACGTGTAGGTTACTTTCCTCAGATTTTGGGTAAAACTTTCGGTTGAGAATGGTATAAACTTAAGATGAGACTTGCTTGATATGCACCCATTTTTCTCCCAGCTGAGGCAAAAAAGAAGTGATTGCATTCAGCTATCATTTATGTAGTCAGCTGGAGGTGTCTGAATTCATGCTGTGAAAGAGCTAATGTATTCTTTTCAAAAGGGCCGGGAAAAAAAATTTCATGAAGCAGTGAGACTGGCTGAGGTCAGCCCAGGGCTTGCTGATGTTTTCATAAGCTTTCAGGGATGACGATTTGAGAAGCAACTTGATAAAACTGTCAAATGGAATATGCTAAGCATGAATAATAATGTCAAATAGATTAACTAGTAGGCAAGAGCTGATTTTCAGTGGCAGTCTTCTCAAAGCATGCCAGGTGTTCATTGACTACAGAAAATAGAATGTAATAGATTGGGAGAACTTGTAACTGGGAATAGGATTTTCTAGCATCATTCATCGCAAAGGTTGGTGGGTTTTGGGGTTGCTTTTATTGTTTGTAGGGTGGTGGGGTTTTTGTTTGTTGTTTTTTTTGGGGGGGGGATTTTGTTTGGTTGGCTTTGGTTGGGTTTTTTGTTTCTTTTAAGTGTTCCTGTACATGCGCTCTGGATATATGTCTACCTTTGCATATAGCTGTACCTAAGAGATTTGAAATGCTGCTTTTGATCCCACTTCAGTGTTGATGACCTTTAATCTGTATGTTCAAGTCATCAGATAACAAGATTAGGAAACACAAGAGCTCTTTAGATTTTGTTTATGGAGAGTAACAACTAAGTATTTATGAAGAAGTATTTACTCTTTCAAAATGTCTTACAAAGTTGTACCTTAACCATTGGAAAGTATTTTCCTGCCTCCTGAAGAATCTTTCATGTCGTGTCCAGTCTTTTAAAGCTGAAATTATTTCTAAACACAGGTTAGCAACACTGGAAATAGAAGAAAGAGCACAAAGTCTTGATCTGTTTGAAACTTTGAAAACCAATCCTGAAACATTACATGAACACATGGTTAAATATGTTTATCCAAGTATTGAAGGCAGAGATCACCAGCGGTTGCTGTATTACTTTACACTCCTTGAAAACTGTGGTTGCTCAGAAGTGGTGAAGCATGCAGTTAAACCTGAAACACACATCCGACTCCTGAAAAAATTCAAAGCAGTTGCACCAGGTGGGAGAGTTCCTGTTTCTTTTCTTCATAGCTGTGTTTATTATTCTCTTATGTAAGTGCTGACATAATTATGCTCATCTAGTCTATACTCTCCAGGTAATTCTTTTCAATGAGCATATCAGATGAATGCAAGTAATTTAGAAGATTAGTCCTACTTTATAGGACTAAGTTCCTTCTCTTTGTATTACTGGAAGTTGAGTTTATCACAGCTAGCAAAAGCATGTTAAAACCAGGTTTCTGTTGGTGGTGCAAGTTAAAATTATTGTCAGTGGTTCATAATGATTTTTTAAAGAAGGAATGCAGACCTCTTAGGGCATAATTTTTAACAATGCAAGTTTAACGTGAATATTCTCAAAGAATTTAAGACATTATTTTTCAGAAGTCTAAATTACACAATATATTGGGGACCTCATATGTATCAGACACTAACTTTGCCGCAGAATTTGGAGAGATTGTACATACGAATTCATGTATTGCAGGAAGAAAAAAAAGTCAATAATTTTTTGGGGGAGGAGGGATTACCTTCAGTTCTTATTGATGTGTTTAAACACTCAAGTTCTGTAATGCTTGACAAAGAAAAATCCATCAGGAAATCACTGTTTGCCTTCAAAGCTAGTTTTAAATGTTTCTCAAAAAAATGTTTGCTTTTTTTTAAAGTGCTAGGACCATGCATCATTCATAAAGTAGTCACTTTGTGTGGTAAAAAAATTAAATCTATTGTATTACACCCCTAATTAAAATTCTCAGTGTTCAGCACAGTTTATATATAGTAGTCAAGGAACATCAAAGTATTTGTAGAGGCCCTAAGTATATGAAGAAAAGCACAGCAATAAAGCCACTTATTTTAAGAATTATATGCATAAAGAGTAAAATAGTGTTGTTGCTAGAAATATTTTGTTGTTGCTAGAAGAATTTGCAAGAGTTTTCTTCCTGTAGGAGCCAAAGTAGTAACAGGACACTTGTATCATATAAATTAATGTAAATGGGTCTACATTTCCTGTCTCTAGTTAACCTTACTTAGTTTACCTGTGGTTAGTACCTTGCATTTTTACTGAGATGGGTAGTAAGTACCAATTGTTACATGATCAGAATACCCATTTTTTAATTAATGAAGACTTATGTCTTGAGGTGCATGATGTTTTCTAGATTTTATATATATAAAAAAATAATAGTGGAACTATTCTTTATGCTATATGTATCTTCTTGCTTCTTTGATTATCCTCAGTTTGTATCAATATGTAATGTTAAAATATGTTCCAGGGGGTTGAGAGATTTCACACACATCAAAACATAAAATCTCAGTGTTACCTGTATACAAACCTGACTTTGTCCCCAGTCTGATAGTATGTATGATTGTAAAGGAGATACAATAGAGTCTTTCTAGTTCCTTAGATTCTAGTTTAGTATTGATTGTTTTACACGTAGATATAACTGTGAATAACTTTTATTTTGTTCCCCTCTTTCTCCTTCTGTCAATAGGCCTCAATTACAAAAAGCTAACAGATGAAAATGAAAACCCTCTGGAAATACTGGAGCCTGTCCTTACAAGTCAAAATATCCTATCTATTTCCAAACTGGCTCCCAAAATTCCTAAAAAAGATGGCAGCATGCTGTCACCAAGCTCTATTTATACTGTCTGGTTACAGAAACTTTTTTGGAATGGCGATCACCATCTCATTAAAAAAATACCAGAAACCATGGATGAGTGGCTACATGCATATGATATGTGTTCAAAGTACTTTGATAGACTCAATCCAGATGATATTGTCGCTTTTATTGATGAAATTACCTTTTCTTCAAAAGCTGTCACAAAGGTAAGCAGATACATGTGAAGAATTTCAAGCCTCAGGTGAGGCTCCCTTCTTTTTATGACTTCCAGTATAAAACCCAGATTTTTATACAGTTAGAGGAATTAGCTTTGTAGATCAGTTTTTGATGTAACCCCAAGGTCACTGTATTCTGTTTCAGCAGAGAATAAGACATTCTTCTTGTGTGTTTCATAGAAAGGTTTGGATTGGAAGAGACCTTAAAGCTCATCTAGTTCCAGCCCCCTGCCATGGGCAGGAACACCTTCTACTAGACCAGGTTGCTCAAAGCTCTGTCCAACTTGGCCTCAAACACTACCAGGGACTGGACAGCCACAGCTTCGCTGGGCAACCTGTTCTAGTGCCTCACCACCTTCACAGTAAAGAATTTCTTCCTAATGTCTGATCTAAATTTCCCCTCTTTCATTTTAAAGCCATTACCCCTTGTCGTGTCACTACATGCCCTTACAAAAAGTTGGTCTCCAGCTTTCTTGTAGGCCCCTTTAGGTACTGGAAGGCTGTTCTAAAGGTCTCTTCTAAGCCTTTTCTTCAGGCTGAACAAGCCCAGCTTTCTCAGCCTGTCTTCATAATAGAGGTGCTCCAGCCCCCTTATACTCTTTGTGTCCATTCTCTGGAATTGCTCCAACAGGTCCATGTCCTTCTTATGTTGGGGGCCCCAGAACTGAACACAGTACTGCAGGTGGGGTCGCAGGAAAGCAAAGTAGAGGGGGAGAATCCCCTTCCTCGACCTGCTGGTCACTCTTCTTTTGATGCAGCACAGGATTTGATTGGCTTTCTCGGCTGCGAGCCCACATTGCTGGGTCATGTTGAGTTTTTCATAAACCAACACTCCCAAGTCCTTTTCCTCAGGGCTGCTCTTAATCCATTCTCTGTCCAGGCTGTAGCTGTGCTTAGGATTGCTCGAACTGAGATGCAGGACCTTGCATTTGGTCTTATTGAGCTTCATGAGATTTGCACAGGCTCACCTCTCAAGGCTGTCAAGGTCCTTTTGGATGGCATCCCTTCCCTGCAGCATGTCAGCTGTACCACACAGCTTGGTTTCATTGGAAACTTGCTGAGGGTACACTCAATCGCCCTGTCCATGTCGCCGACAAAGACGTTAAAATAGCGCTGGTCCCAGTACTAACTGCTGAGGAACACCACCTGTCACTGATTTTGACTTGGTCATTGAGCCATTAATAACAGCTCTTTGAGTGTGACCACCCAGCCAATTCCTTATATATAGAGCTGTCCATCCACCAAATTCATGCCTCTCCAGTTTAAAGACAAGGATATTATGTGAGACAGTCTTGCACAAGTCCAGGTAGATAACAGTCTTTCCTTATCCACCAGTGCTGTAACCCTGTTTTAGAAGGCCACCAAATTTGTCAGGCGTGATTTGCCCTTAGTGAAGCCATGTTGGTTGTTACGAGTCACCTCCTTATTTTCCATCTGCTTTAGCATAGCTTCCAGGAGGACCTGCTGCATGATCTTGGCAGGCACCAAAGTAAAAGTGACTGGCCTGTAGTTCCCTGTGTCTTCCTTTTTTCTCTTTTTTTTCTCTTTGTTGTCTAGTGAGAAGGGAATACTGTCTTCACATATGAGCGCTGCTAGTGACTACTTGAAATTCTTTCTGTTAATATATCTTTCTATACTAAAGAGGTAGTCATCAGTGTTTGCTTCCACAGATATTCAGCAGAGGCTACTTAAACTTTCGTGTGTGTGTGGTTGCTTTTTCTTCTTTTTTTTGCCACCAGTTCTTCCATTATTACAACTCTTCTTTGGATCCAGTATATCAGTATCCAGCTGAAGAAGGTGGAGATTGATGCACTGTTTTTGTTGTGTTTGTTGTAAATGAAACAGGTGAAATCCTTTACTCTTCATCAGTACCCTCTTCGTATACTGAAGAACTTGGACCACAGCAGCTCAGTGCTACAAACAGTGAGAGGGTTTCTGCTTGTGGCACTTATACTCAAAAACGCTTTTAATTCTGAATAGCTATTCCAGTTTTTCTTAGTAAATAATAATTCAGTCCACTTCCTTACTGGTAAGCATAGCCTAATTGCATGTATGGAACAGATTTCTGCCTTAAAAGGAGATGTTCCAAATATTCAGTGGAACTGCTGCATATATTTTTGAGTCTGACATCTTTTCTTCCAGTAGATCTGTTTGCTTTTTTAAATAATGCTGACTTCATAGATTCTTAATTACAGTAATGATCATATCAGCTTTTTTATCTTGATGATTTCCCATTTATTCCCCTTTGTGTGTGAAGTATTTTAGGTAATTTGGGGATTTTTTTTTTATTCCTTTGTTGCCAGCATTCTATTTATTGTGCTAGATAGTTGGTAATGTCTTCAAAGAACCATCTGTTTCAAAGCTCATAGGTCATTGCTCTGATGATTGTTGATTAGCAGTACTCTGGAAAAAAGGGCCAACATGACAAAGGCAAAAAACAAAACCACAACTGAAAACAATTAGTTTAGTTGCTGTGTTTTCACTGTTGAACACACATTACAAATAGAGATGGGCACAATATGTTGATTAGGAAGAAAATACTATAGCTTCAGATGGCTAAAGTAGAATAAAAAGCAGCAGTGTCACCTGTTATGTCTTCTATACAGAAAAAGAAGGTGAAATTTCCCTTACATGGGCTCTTCCTTACAGCGTTCCATAGGCTTATGTCCAAACAGTTAGGAAAAAAAAAAAAAAAAAAACAAAAACAAAACAATCCAGTTCTAGCCTGATATGCCAGGAATCAGCCTGAAGCAAATTTTAATGTTCACATTATAGCTTTCTGAAAGTAGGGATGTATAATGGGAACACTGACAGATCCTGAATGTCATTGACAGACAGTAGCACCACTAGGCACCCATGATTAGATCTTTTGTGTGCGTGCAGTTAGCTAAAAAATGCTCACTAGTTTATTAGAGAAACTATTTCAAACTTAATCGTAAAAGGTAAGTTATGTACTGATGATAGAAATAAAAAGTAGTGCAAAAATAATGTTCTTAATTTTGAATTCATTGTGACAACATCAGTTAGGTTTTCATTTAAAGACACCAGATTAACTACATGTTTCATTCAATGATATCCATCTGACACAACTCATCAATATAATGAATTTAGGTTTTGAAACGTAGGCTTTACTTTTTTCCTGAATAGGATTCTCAGTATAGGGAGTTTTAGCATGTATTAGACACTGTACTAAATTATTATCTTCCTAAGATACATGTGGTTTTCTTTGGCATAAGTTCATGATAGTTTTGCCTTCTTTAAATTCCTGAATATTTTCAAATTTGCACAGGTTTGCAATGAAATTCATGGGAGTTGAACTGTGAGCTGAGGTATTTTGTAGAAACTAGTTGCAGTATTAATTTGTAATGCTCCTGTATTCTTAAAAATACAAAAGCTTCTGTACTACGTTTATTAATTTTAATTACTTTTATTCCAGAAGAAAAATTTAGGTTGTGATAGTC
>JANHGB010039518.1:0-12224 GCA_026283785.1 Coracopsis vasa
TCAAAATACTTTCAGAGAGGCAAACACCATCTGTACAAGAGTATGAGACCAGGATGGCTCAGAAATACACTACTATAAACAACAAAATCTTACAGCCTACAAAAAACACCAACACACCTCCTCCTCCAACAGTTAAGCATTTTCTAAGGTAAAGAAAAAATATCCCCAGTCTTTTCTGGAAATAAAGAGAAATATCAACCTGATGAAAGTATTAATTATGGAAGCACTCATTTAATTCCATTTTAAAGCATCCATAATTCATTGCATGTCTTTGCAATCATCTCTGACAAAAAGACTCACTGTATGCCTACATAGTATTCATTTCCTAATTCATATGACCAAAATGTTTAAAAGTTTAAAGTTTATCAATAGCTATTGACATATTTCTTATACAATGCTTCCTTCAAACAAGTTAATTTTAGCTCCATTCACTTAAAGTTTTTAATAACAGTAAAAGCAAAGGAAATCTAGTTGTGATTAACTCTCTATATAAGCTGTAGAAAAATGCAACCTTAATTCATAAAGCCTCTGTTTGGACCCCCTGCCCATAGTTCAGACTGCTAAGTTGTTGTTCATCTCCACAAAAAAGGGAGTAAAGAGCAGTCCCTCATCCAACTGACTGCTTTCACCTACAAAGGAGTAATCTGCTTTCTATCAATTCAGAAATACCGTCCAGATTCAGGAAATCTTTTGCAGATACATAAATCTACATCTGATCTGGCCCATTTTCACTCAACTCCACTATACCAGTTGCATAGGTTATTCCAAACCTCCTGTTTCTTCATCTTCTATTTTTTTGCAAATAAGACACTTCCAAAAGAGAGAGAAATGCATGAACTCATGATGCACAACATGCCACAGTTACAAACATGTAACTATTTGAAAAATACAGGATACTAAACAATATGGTCACAGTATGTTTGATACTGGCCTTCACACTCTTTATTTGTGCATCACCTCTTCCTCAAATATAGGACAGTGGTATCTGCATGACCCCTCTACTTCAGCAGTACAGATGCTGGGAAAAACTCAGCTTCCCTTCTCTAGCAAAATGCTGATGCCATGTGGAGCAATGGCTTGCAGAGGGCCAGTGGATCCCTAAGGGAACTCAATGTGGGTAATGGTTATGCCAGAGTAGGAAGCCCTATATCCCAAAGTGAGGGTAGGGTATGGATCAGCAGGTCAAATGTCCACCATCATCACTTCACACAGACTCCAGGCTACACTGAACATTTCCAAGAATTTCCATTACCTTCCTTAGCAAGATTTCCTATGGGGAAAAGGTAAATCAGTAAAGGACAAAAGGGTCTGTGACTGAGAGCTGTTCTCCAAAACCTCACTGTTCCTTATAAAAAAAGTCTAATGCCCTTATTAGAAATGTTTACCCTCCTTTTGTTCACACCCTTAAGCTGAACATCACAGTGTCTCCATGAACCCAGGACATGGAGCAAATCAGAGTTAAAGCATTTAATGCTTTACAATGCTTTTCGTAACTGCATAGAAAGAAACAAAACCTCTGAACTCAGAAACCACAATATATTGAATCACTTGCAAAATTGACTCCAGAGGGGCTGGCAGAAATATGAATTCTGTTTTGCTTCTGTGAATGGAACTCTAATGGTGGTCCTCCAACAGCAGATTAGCTCTGGCAGATACCACATTAGCTCTGTTAACAAAGGTATTTAGCGGCATCCTCTAAATCATATGTTTAATAGGCCAAAGAATCCACAAACTGCAATGAATATAACACACACTGGATCCAGAGGAAAAAATAGAGAAGTATTTCAATATACCTTGAGCGCTGAAGACTTCGTGGAGAAGCAGGCTCATGACCTGCCTGCTTGTCAGCTATTACCGGCTGCTGAGGTGCTGCCTGTGAAGCTGGTCCTTGTTTAACAACTGGAGTAGCAACCTGGAAAGTTCAGAAATTCATTAGATTTCCTCCACAATAAACACCAAGTGTAAGAACCAAAGGAAAACACAGAAAACACAAGTTACAAGTCCAGTGGGGCTTTTGCTACGAGGTCTTCTGTTGACAGAATTTTTATACTCTTCACACAGTGGGTTTGTTGTCTTTTTTTTTTTTTTTTTTTTTTATAAATCCCCTCTAGTTCACAGCTGTGATAGCTTTTCTTACAAAAACAGAAAGAGTCCTTAACAGACATAACAGAAGCAAATTTAGATCCATATGACTTATCAAAATATTGCAAGCTTATTAGGTAAAATAGTTCAACTCAATTTCATTTTTAACCACATCTTCCATGTAAGCACTAAGCTCATTTTCAACCTCAGAAGAACTGTCATTATCCAAACAAAAATTTTCGCTTAACAAGTTTAAAGTTCCCTACTTGAAAACATATTACATAATGCCAAGAGCAGAATCGTAGAACCACAGAATAGTTAGGGTTGGAAAGGACCTTCAGATCATCTACTGCCAACCCCCCCTGCCACGGGCAGGGACACCTCACACTAAACCATGTTTGGTCATAACTGTATTATAACATCTCTATCAGAAAATGAAAAAAATCCAAAGCATATTTATCAGTTTGCTATTTTCCCTTTTCAACTGTTCTGTCAGTTCTGAACTAATGAATGACTAATAAAAGGGAGCCTTTTTACTAAGGGAAAAAGCACCAGTAGATTTTTTCTTTCTTTTTTTTTTCTTTCATAGGACACATTCATATTGAAGATATTGATTCACCAGCAGCAAGATATGGTCTCTTTAATGTGATTCTTGCACTACAATAGGATGAAAAGTGTGGAATATACTAGTGTCTAAATTACCGTAAGAGGAGTTCAAGACACTTTTTGCTCCCCGTAACCTGCCTACCTCTGTCCCTTCTTAAGTATACACAAAAGAGGAAGCAGCTCCAATATTTATCCCTCACTCTGGAAACATCAAGTGATTAATTTTAAGAAAGAGGGAGAGAAACAAAATGGGCTCTAGAGATCCATAAAGAGAACAACAATTATCAGGCACCCTGCCTGGCATTTGTTGACATAAAGCTGGTATAGATTACTAACTAGCGGTCATCTGAACCTCCAGAAATTCTTTCATTTTCAGAAAAAGACTCCTGTGAAACAAACCCCAGAGGGCAAGCCAGACAGTATCTGCTATAGCAAACTCAAGACATAACTTTGCTTATTTAAACATACAGAAAATTTTAACGTAATCTTGAACATAAGAGGAAAAGCCACCTTTTAAAATCATCACCAAAAGCAAAAAAAAAAAAAAAGCAAGAAGAAAAGAAGAAAAAAAAAAGGCAAAAATCTGAAGAGCACATGAAAAGTCATGGTTCTGAAAAGATAAAGCAAGATCATTTTAAGACCACTTACTGTGTTGAAATCAACAGGATTATAACAGTTGGGGGTCAGGGCAAAATAGTAGTTCATAAATTGATTTATGGGAAAAAAAACCAAAACAAAACAAAGCAAAAAACCCACCCAAAGTATCTTTATGAAATGTATGACATAAAGAACTTTTCTATTAAATGCCTCAATTTTGCTCACCCTGTGAACAGACATAACTATGGAGGCTGTACAAACAGAAGAAACAATTTCAAAAGCAAAGTCCATCAGAGATAATACAATCACCTGGCAGACCCAAACCGGAAAACTAACTAGCTCCCTGGCTGGTAGAAATAAAACCAAACACAGATTGTAAAGAAAAACTGCGATTTGCGAGATAAATGATCCACAAAACCTCTGAACTATTCCCTGTTTTCCAAGTGTTTCAAAAACCGTAAGCAAGCATACAATGAACAGAAAAATATGAAGGGCTAAAAAAAATAATTCCGTAAGCTACATTCTCACTGAGTTTGACAGGCGTGTGTAACGTGCTTTACAGAGCTACAGTGCAAAAATTCAGAACAGTTTCTAACCACACAACACAGGCACAGCTGAACAGCAAAATGTGAAGCCTGGGATCCTGGAGACCGTGATAGCTGTGCTGCCATGTGCACACAGCACACATAAACACAGACATATCAGATTCAGCTCAGAAACATTAGGGGCATCTTCATGCAATCCTAAGTAACAGGTCCTGCTGTGCAAATGGTGCTACACTGTTCCCAGAGTCAGCCCAAGTATCCATGTATCCAGCACTGGGCTCTGCTTGCATGGTGCCAGCTCAGCTTTGCCTACACCTGCTGCATAGAAGCACCTTAAGTCAACCACCTTGTCCTCCGAGATCAATTGTGTCCTGGCACAGCACCACATCTTGATTATGCATAATTTACCTCAGACTCTTAGAACTGGATAATACACCATGACTGACATATCCAAAGCAGCACTAAACCAGGCATGCTCACACTGGAGCTAGCACCACCTAAATTCTCATCTCAGTCCCATTTTACAGAATTGGATTATGTGAATGCTGGACGTATCTAGAAAATAGAAAGCTTTTACGGTTATTATATCCTAGTGTAGTAAGAGTTAACTTCCTGACAGAGCGATGAGAGTAAAAACTTGCCAATACATGTAACAACGCATAATAGTCCCTCAGGATTAATAGCATTCTGAAGCAAAGGCGTTACAGTTTAGAATGAGTAACTCAGACATTTACTACACTTAACACTGATTGCAACCACACTGTAAGTGCTTCAAAAATGAACCAGATGTGCAATCTTACCTCACTGTGGTACAATCTTAAGAAAAGATGGATTAAAATACAGTAATTTCAGAAGGTGTCACAGTATGCTCATCAAAACATAGATGTCACCGCTTTCGGAAGAACTTCTATATAGGTATCAATAAAACATGCAATACCCTACTTTGAAAAGGCTGGAGGTGAAATCCTGCATGCCAAGTCACTAACTACAGGCAATTGCAGAACTCTGCATGTAAGTGGAGATTCTCTTATCAGACAAAGCAAAAAATAACCAACGCGCTTATTTATTCGTTTTTGAGAAGTGTCAGCATTGCTGTAGTTATGACCTGCATTAAATTCAGATCAACTCTTTTCTAAGCCATATTTAGCCCTCAAGTTTTTTGCTTCCGACTGAAAACCTGGGAGAAGATACATTCAATGACAGTCAGCCCACCAAGACAGACTGGCCCCACTTAAAAGACTTGGCTTGCTGTCACTTTCTCTTACGGCATAGTTTACTATCATGACACCTACTTCACAGTATAATGCCAGCCTTTATACTGGGTGAAAGGTAGTGGGTTCAAGCTTTTCTCCACACTTGTAGGAAAATATCTGTAGCCAGCTGATAAATACTAAAGCAGCTAAGTTTATAAAACAAGGATAAATGCTTTTGCCATGATTGTAATGTAGCTGACAATCAGAACTTTATTTACAAAGGGGAAATGGATCTCTGGGTTGTAGAAACCAGAACAAACAAACTTCCAGTTACTGATAGTAAACAACTTAATAAGATTTCTTCCATCTTTGTTTCAAGTCTATTGATTCTACTGATCAAGCTATTTGATAATTTCATTCCTTGTCACCTAGCTATGGGATGTGATTCAGGATACACTCTAAGGTCAGAAAGAAAAGACAACTAGCAGTATTAGTACACACATGAGTCTTTCACAGTTCATTGTACTATTGTCAGTCACAATGAACTGGTATCAGAGGTTCTCTTCCAAGCAGAAAATTTATATAAAGATGCCTGAGCTAAGCAGAGAGGGGTGCTGGTATGTGTGTGTGTGGCACAGAACAGGGACTTGAATGAAGAGACAGTCAGGCTCTCATTGCACGCAAGCAGCAAACCTCTAGGAGAGGTCCAAATGGACCTCCTCAATGGACTTCTATTTTTCACAGCTGGAACAACACTGTAACTGCTAAATTTTTGTTTCTTACCTAAAAGGCACAGGAGTTTTATGCCCTGCAGCTCTACCCATCACTACAAAACTATCTTGAACATGAAAGGTTACTTTCCACCAGAGGGTGCAAACCCATAGCTCTGCTTTCAGTCCTCTTCAGTAAGAAAATCCTCCTTCCTAACTAGTCCTTGAACCCAGAATCTCTTACCACCCTTACTCTATAATATGAATCACAAGCCTTCAACTAAAAAGAAAACCCATTAGGGGAAGTCCATCTTGAGTGCCTCTAATTACATCTATTTTCCCCACCTGTACACAGCAAAACAGTCTCTGATCTGCTGGACAGCCAAAATAATCAATCTGTCTCAGCTTCAACTCTATTTATTACTCAATTCCACCATTTATAGGATATGAAATACTGAGCTCAGATGCTACAAAAGACAGTCTACCTCTGAAGAGTGACCTGCTAGAGGGATCACCCCAAACACACACACACACACACACACACACACACACACACACACAAACACTCAAAAGAGTGAAAAAAAGACAACGTTTTCTACTTCTTCTACTTTATGTTTTCTACTTCATCCTTAGGAAGAACCTTATGAGCTTATCTGTTAGTTTCAATTAATGTTTCCTTGTCACTGATCCCATTAAGTAATTCTGAATGAATGGAGGTGAAGGGGCAGGAAGGGAAAGGGACATAATATTACTGACCTTGTAAACACCTGGAACATTTCCAAAACAAATTTGAGACTACATCAAGTCAACTTCTCTAAGAATTTCTCTCTCATTCTAAAAATCTTTTAATGGCTAAAGTCTAGAGTATTGCATCAGCTATTGCCTTTGGAGTAAGTTTTTGTTTTCACTTAAATATGTTAAAATATTGATCTCTTGGTTAATATTTCCAGAAAGCATCTGAAGCAAGCACAGCATTTTTAAGAACAGATGAGTGTACTAGAATTGCATACTAGAACTGTATGGCAAAAATACAGCCTAGTAGTTGCTTCCAGTTGTTTCTGGTTATACTGGGAAAGATAGCATGCATATTATATCATCCTACATATAACTGCCAGCACATGGATATATAGCAGCGATACTTATTACTTATAATGGTTTCTTACTACAGTATGACATAGAAGAACCTTACCTTCTGCTGCGATGACACTGGTGGCGTAGTCATCAAAGGTTTAAGCGGAACAGTGTTAGTCTGAGGGGTGCTTATTCTTGGAGATACGTACGATCTTGGTGATGAGGCATCAGACGTTAAAGACATTGGAGACTGATTAGATGGCTGAGCTGTAAGGAAAAAAAAGAAAGATTCTTTTTAATGAAGCCATATCCTATCTTAAATGTGAATTAGATTTGCTTTTGGTACTTTGGAGTATGCTGTGTTAGATAATACACAAACATATTCACCTTGAGACTGCTGGGGGGTGAACAACTGGAACAATCAAATGTTCATCAACAGTCCTAACTTAAGAATAGTATTTTCCCCAAATGCTCCACTTACAAAACTTGAGGGGAGGGAGAAAGAGAAGAAGCTATTATGAGATACTTTTTACACAGGAAAAGCCTAAATTAGTTTGTGATTCCTATTTTAGAGTGCTCAACCCAATTTAACCAAAAGAATGCATGAATAGTTTATCTAGAAACTTACTCCCCCATTCTAGGCACTACCAACAATCTCCTGCCCATGTTTTAATTACTGGTTAAAATGAGCATAATACTACTTACATAATACTCGATAACATGACTGCATTTGTTGTTTTGGTTTAAGTTTCCAGCTTTATTATGTTACAAACTAGAATTTATTGAAGACACCTGATGGAATAATCTTGCGTGAAAGCTGAAAAATACTATTTACAGAAGACTGCACAAAACTCCCCACCAGACAGAATAAACTTTCTTTTATAAATTTATGGCCTCCCGCAAGAGTCACAGTTGCACAGTATTACAAGAATGGTGCTGAGCCAAGGAAAAGTTGTGGTTCATACTGGACATTAATTAAGGTCCAAAATAAGTCGAGAGGGTCTCGCACACATTTCACATTACTCACATAGTTAGGTAACATATAAAGAAAATCCCAACAGGCGAGACAGAAAAGCACATTTACATAGTGGCACATCAGATTCCTGCTCCCCAAGTAACAATTTCTTATCCTATCTTTGGCAAAAGAAGTCATTTGACATCTCCCACAGCAGGTGGCCACAGATAACAAGGGACAGCTTCTTCAAGTTTCAGCTGTCTTGGCCTTTAAAAAATGCAATGTAACAACTATATGTAAGTGAAAAGAAGACTGAATACCTTGCGTAGACAGTTGTGCAGCTTGAGAAATTAGGGAAGTGATATTGAAAGCGGATGGTCCAGCAGTAAGAATTTTATGGAGTATAGACTGCAGAGAGGCTTGTGTCACAGCTGCTGTTAGAACTAAAAACAAACATTCTGTTTTACCGACAATTCTACAACATCACTTTAAACTGTTCAAACCAGCTAAATACATATTATGCCTCATTTTCTTCCTAATTTTGTTCCAGTATCCACAAGAGACCAAAAAGCCACCTGAACTATTTTTCAATTACTTGAATTCAACCCAGGAATGCTTGGCATGTCTAACCAAGTCCTTTATTTAGTAGTTTGAGACATACACTAAAAAGAATTATTTTAGAAAAGGACTTTAAGTGTTCAGCTTGACCTTATGGATCAATAATAATTTTTCTAAACATGAAAAGAACATTTGTGTAATTTGCTATTGTAGTAAGTAGAATGTGTGGAGTTTTTTATTTTAAACTACAACAATAAGTAAGTTTAAAAAAGGCAAAAAAGCAGTATCACATTAACTCACTAAAAAGAATGGGGGGGGAATGACAGGGGAGAAGACTTCCTGTTCAAGGAAAATTAAAAGATCTTTCAAGTTCAAAATCCAGACACTAGGTGTTTCTTCTTAAAAAATAAACAACCACAAAAAAACCTACCCAAACTCAACCTTATTTGGTCTGGGTTTAGCTGCCCCATCATTATCTTGTCCATCCTTGTTCTACCACTACCTTCCTTCCCCTTCTCCCCCAGTAAAAAAATCAGTAATTTTCAACCAAATGTTTTAAAACTGCACTACATAGGAGGAGCATCTTCCAGTATGAGCTGATGAGACCCTGCTTCTGAACTAATCTTCTCAAAAAGAAGATAAAGGCTCTGTGAGATACTTCCTGAACACACACTACGCAAGCCCAAGTCTGAAAAAACTGACTGACCAGGCACAAACGCAGAATAACTCTGTATCACATGCACAGCAAGGGCAGTCCTGCTGCACAAGGTAAAGCCACTCTGCTCACATGGACCTGCCAGCCAGGCCCTCAAGCCATCAGAACAATACCAAACGCTCTTACTCAGAGACAGATGCAGCTGCTGTTCAGATATGCCAATGATGCTCCTACTTTTTTAGATCAACCTTGTGCACTACAGTTTTAAAAGGTTTGCCCGCACAGGAAGAAACAATAACCTACTCACCTACCAATACTGAATAAAGCCGTAATATTTGCTGATTAAAAGGAAGACAAATAGCAGATTTTCCTTGTAAGTAATCGTAACGTACATAATAGTTAGATTTTATTACTTTGACTTTCATGGTTTACACTTTCAAGAAGTTAATTAACACTGGGCACTACATGTAAATTTTTTGCTTCCTATTTAAATCTCTGATCAGTGAGTACACAAGTTCCAAGAAACAAACATAAAAATCCCACACCAGTTTCTTCATCAGTAACCTGCCACATCCAGACACTGCATTAGATAAAACTACATTCCAAATGCATCAGCTCTGCCTGTTCGTGCAGTGAAAGGCACTATAGCTAGTTATAAACTTTCTTGTAAAAACTAGGCCAACGTGACAAAAATCTAAGGGACACACCAATTACATGCACAAAATTTAACTTGCTAGCAAACTTATTGATGTGCTACCTTTATTCAGAGAGGCTAAAATGTACTAAAGAAAAAAGTTGATAGGCAACAAGATTTGAGAACCCCTAGAAATTTCAGCATTTGCAAACAAGTATTACTAGAATAGCAGCATAAACTACAGGAAACAAAGAACACTGCACGGAACAAAGAATAAAAAGCTCTAAATTTTGTGCAACAGATGAATGCTGATACAGCAATTAAGTCACCAGTCTCAATTAGACTGCTTCCATACATCAGCATTTATGGCTTAACACCCTTAAATGTTACTTGGCTCATTTAAAAAGGTTTAACAGAACAAAAAACAGTGACAATCCCCAATTTAACTAGGGATTAATTTTTCACTTTTCATTTAAAGTAAGGCTTGCATTTACTACAGTTTAGTATCCAGCAATACACTCGTGTATAAGTAAGGGCCGACATCAACTTTAAAGATTCCTTACCTTCATTGATTTTGGATATATCTACGCTAGAGTTATTAAGCTGCAATGTGGCTTGCAGAGCAGGCAGCAGCTGTCGAAGGAGATTTGGGTCCTGAAGTAACGGAGGAATTGGAGATTGTGGGACAGGTGAGACAGGAACTGTAGGAGCAGATGAAGCAGGCGCAGAAGCTGGATTCAGTCCAGAAGCAGAAGATGTAGAAGGAGTTGTGCAAGAATGGGATACAGACTTGTCCACAGATGCAGACTCTGAATAGAAGACAGATAGTAATTTTCATTTTCCCCAATATAAGCTGGCAACTTCTCACCAGTATAATATTCATAATAAATTCAGAAGATCAAATGCTTAACTGTTGTTATAAGGAAAAAAAACCCAAGCCCAACATTAATATAATGAAAATTGAAGATATTCTGTATCTAGTGTAATTTACATTATTGAACCTAACATTTATTAGGAACACACACACAATTTTCCACTTTAAGATACTGGAGTGAAAACTGCCAGTGTAAGAAATGGGATTTCACCCCCCCAAATTTAGGACAAACGTGGGACAAAAAGTCTACAAACATAAACCAAGAGCTGTTAACATCCCCACAGCAGAGTGGAAAAACATCTAAAAATGTATCTGCCCATAATTAATTTAAAACCTGTCAGTTTCTCCTGAAGCAGCAAGACTTACATCCTTTATTCATTAATTTCATTTTAGCAAATATCAAGACTTATTATCTAAAGAAATGTTTAGCACTTAAATTCAATTATACTGGATGGCAATTTGTTCTAATTAATGAGTTATTTAATTAAATTTTGCTTTCAGTTAACATAAAAGTTGCTCCTCCATTCCAGTACTGTAAGAAATTTCTGCACTGAAAAGTATTTCCACTTACTACAGGAGTACCATCAATCACTTCAAACATCCTTCCTTCAAGAAGCCTGGACCACTGTACTTCAATTTTAGCTTCTCCTCTCCCCAGCAAACCCATCAAAGGCCTCTGCCCTGAATTCAGTGAATACTAATGGCTCTACAGCACCAAAAAGGTTGGATGAAGAGTGGAAAGATGGATACAGATCCAAGACCTTACCCTGGATGCGAAAATCCAAATGAAAGCTAAAATAACTGGCTGGGAAAGTCTTTTTATTTTAAAGGCATATTTCACGCCTTTTGAGTGCTGATAAGGTAAAAAGAGGATAACTTAGTAAAGAAAAAAAAAAAGAAAAGTTCTTGTTCTGTTTTACTACATAAGAATAAAATGCTACAGAATTTCTAAAAGCTTGTTTTCTGACAGTCTCAATTGCTATTTTTGAGACTAATTTGGAGAAGAACCCTAAAAAAATAAAATAAAATAAATTACTCAAGGAAGTATCAATATGTAAATCAAATGAGATTGGAAAATCTCAGTGAAAAGAAAGGTGACTTCAGCTTTCATGCAGTTACAGTAGTAATAGCTCATAACAGGTCACAAATACTGGGTAAAAAAGCCTTTTCCAGTCACGCAGCCGAGAAATCTAAACCAAAGAAAAACACTGAAGAATTTAAATTTGACAGCTTGCAAGGATTCATCAGCCAGAACACACAAATATATTTTGATGTATCAGGTAAATTTCTAAAAGGCAGCTTTATCTAGTTACAAGCTCCTTGGGACAATCTATAAAGCAACCTGGTTGTTTGGCCAGAAGCCTTCAAAAGAACTTATGAAGGGACAAGAAATGTGACTAAAACAGATGACGACTAGGTATTAGCCCCCCCTTAAAAAAGTCATTAGTAGCGGTCTTTGTTATAGAAGTATTACATACTATGGTGTTTAAAGTAAACTTAATACAACTGCGACTCAAGACACATGAAGCAAAGAAGAATTTTATCATACCAAACATGTTAAGTTTAAACTTGGACCTGTCATAGTCTGAATAAAGACAAGTCATACAAAAGCAAAGGAACTGGGCACAGTGGAACATGTTAGTACTTACATATACAAGTCTCCTAGCCTACAGTTTTGAGAATCTTACCAAAAAAAAAAAAAAAAAAAAAATCCAAACAGAACCAAAGCCCCCTAATTTCAAAA